>JAXIUT010018558.1:2844-19444 GCA_035586675.1 Eurytoma californica | reverse complement strand
TATAAAAGTGATTTCTGATTACATGAAATAAGTAATCTTTTAGATTTACTATGCATATCAGAAAATATTTTTGTTTAAAATTTTCTATACTAGATAATAGCGGAATTTAATTTCTATAAAATCGATGCGGACTATTTTATCACAGAGGTAGTACTTATTATAATAGGCAACGAGAGAAGAAAGCTTTCGTGTTGGTGGTGTAACGTAATTACATTCACGGAAAGACGCGTACAATAGAAATTTATGCAGAGCCATTAATGCTTTATTGCAGGTCTATAAATCAAAGGCCCGGCTAAAAACTCTCAAATTAAATTTTGCCTTTAATAAATAACTTTTGCGCCTCGTTTTGCGCGCAGTAATTTTATTAAATTATTGCACTTCACGCGTTAATGAGGATTTTTTCAATTGTTAGAGACGATACAACGGAGGCACGGATATTGATATCTTATCTCTGGAGCCTCAGCGATAACGCACAATTTTTTTTTTTGTTTTGTTTACGATGCCGGTTATCCCCGTACGAGCTTTGCTCAAAACTGTACAAGCAACTTGAGATTAAAGGCGAAGTTTATTTCACTTTTGAAAGCTATTGAGTGCGTAAAAGTTGCGCGGCTTGTAAAACTGGAGTTTTACTGCATTCCTTTCGCCATTTTTCTAAGTACGCTGAATTTCCTGAGAAAAAAGCTTTCTCGCGGCGGCTAATGATTCATGTAATTAAATGCTGAAAAAGTGATTTACTCGTGTCAAATATAGAGAACTACTCAATAAAAATTATACTTATTTAGACTAAACGCCTTCGAAGAAAGGAAGAGATTTACCTTTTTAAAAAGAAGTTTCTCATTCATTCGAATACGCCCTATAAGTGACATGAAAGCGGCGCGAGAAAAGAAAATAAAGACATATTTATGGACACACCAGTTAAACAAGATACCGTCATACGGAATAGGAAATTTGCAAGAAACAATTAAAAATTGTTATTAATAAACTAAAATCTTGTTCGAGTATGTCCCCTAGTTACTATAATTATAACAAATTTTACTAAACATTTTTCTCAGTGTGCTATGCACACAAGTAACAGATTCCTTACTATTGTGATGAAGAATTTAAAGAATTGGATAACGAATAAATATCCAACGGAGCGAAAATTCAAAAAATTTAATGAATTTAATATTTTAATTTGAATAACTAAAGATTGCTAGGGAATTTTATTGAAAAGGTATAAAAACAATTAAGCGAGGGAGACGCGATGAAAAAAAATACCAGTAACCGATTGCAATTACAACACGACAAGCTCTCCTTTTATATGAAAGGATCGCTCTTTTCTCTAACAATACTAATTCTTCGGGTATCAAGTGACGAAAAGAAAAGGCACCTATGATTTCACACGTATGCACAGCCGCACCAACCCTGGCTAATTCAACTATGTACAACCGAACCTCAAATACAAACCCCAGCATCATCTTCCCCCGTGACCAGTAAAACCTCTAATCAGCGCAATATCCCAATGCTATCGAGCGGTGGGTACACCCACACCCACACCCACACCCACACCCACACCCACACCCACACCCACACACACACACACACACGCACACACATACACACACACCTCCCTCCGCGCAAAAAAAGCCTCTTCGACAAAAGCGCGTCGAGGTGTCATGCCCACGGGTAAGGGGAGCCCCCGTCTCGATTGCGTCACGCCGCGGCCCCCAGGATGAAACCTTAGAGGCGTTTAACTCGCGCCCGGCCGCAAGATCGCTGATAATCCCGCGCCTCTCCTCCCCCGCCCCCCTCACCACGGAGAGTGGGTGACAAACACGACCCCCGGGCCGATTGTTCCGAGGCTTTTTGTTCGCGGCGCGTGCGGGAGACGTCCCACTTCTGTCCGTCATGTAGCCGCGCGTGCCAGACGCGCCTCGGTGCAGTATCGATTGTCGACGCGTGCACGCGCGTTTCCTTTCGCCCCCCCCCCCCCCCTCTCCGTGCAGCCTGCTGATGGATGCACAACCCGTTCTCCCCCCCTCTTGCACCCCGGCGCTCTCTTTTCGACGGTGCGACGACTTTCTTTCGGGCGGTTGCTTTTTTTTCGGACGACTCGATGTTGGAGGTGCTTTTTTTTATTCGATTCGGTTTTCCTTTCGCTTTCAGCTGGAATCTGCCGTGCGATTGCGTATCCTTCTTTTTGTAGAGTTTAATTTTCGGAGAAGTGTTGGGTGTATTAAGGAATAGCATTATTATTAAGGAATATCATTATTATTAAGGAACAGCATTATTATTAAGGAATATCATTATTAAGGAACAGCATTATTATCAAGGAATATCATTATTATTAAGGAACAGCATTATTATTGAATGGTTGAATGATAGTTTAATGTATTCTTATTTTGCTTGTAGATGAATTATTTTAATAAAAAGTGACTGGTATGTAGTTATTGTTGTTCAAATTAAGAATAAATTATAATCCTTGCCTAAAACTATGAAAGTGTAAGGATATTAAGAAGCATTAGGAAGGAAATTGTGTAAAGATGCAATTCGTTTGAACAACAACAAAATTCAAAATTTTCAATTAATGAAATGCTTATAGTAAATATAACTGTGTTTAAACATAAATTCCGGTCTGATTCATTTTCTAATCTCAAAAATTAGAATGCATCACAATCTGTTATTTTTAGCGAGAATAAAGAGTTTGTTGATATGATTATTTTTTTTTTAATTTTATTGGAAAGTTATGAGAATATTAAAAAATTCATTTAATTAATTAATGATTATTATTAATTGACTTCTTTGTCGCTCAATATAACAATCATCAGCGATAAAAGGACATGTGTTATTGATAATTGATAATTTAATTATTAAGATTAAATTATAGTATTTACAAAAAATATAGATACGTAAGAAACCTTCAAGCCATCATTCAATACATCTTCAAACCTCTTATAATTTTAAGCGTGAAAAAAAATCTTAATAAATGATGTAACCACGCCTCGAAGAACAAGCGGAATTTTTTTTATGTGTACTACCAGTTACATAAAATATTTTCGCGAGGTTTGTTTTGACGTTGTGAAACAGTCCGATTGAAATAATCGTAAAGTAGATGAAACATGCAGTTTCACTTACGTGATAAAATAGATTTGCTAAAGCCTCCATATCCACGACTTACCTGTAACATAAATAAAAAGAAACAATTTAGTATACGTACGTAGCAGCGAAACCTTACATAACAAAAAGAAAAAAATAGTTATTTAAATTGCAAAAAAAAAAACATAACGTTGCCTTTATGAAATGAACATAAGAACACGGTTTCGTCGACTATACTCGAAGAGCCAGGAATTATCCCCCCGGTCGATTATTTAAATTCGCGCGGAGTCCGGTTTATTACGTTACATTAAAACCCATCGACTAATTAAACGGCGGAATACGAAAATTTCTCCTCTCGCCGCGTCGGCGGGTGTGTGTAGGGCCGCGCGGTAATCAATGGTTGTACTGGCGGCCGGGCACTCACGAAAATTAATTCGCCGCAATTAAAAACTAATGCGCGAGCGTCAGTCGGCATTAGAGTGCGAGAGCCCGTGAATAACGGGCCGGGCCGAGTTAAAAAAAAAAAAAAGCGGCCGCACAAAGCCTCCCCCGCGGACAAAAAATCGGCAGGGGGGAAGAAAGGCCGCCTCCGCGCTTTTGCCAAAACGACTTCATAATAGCGGCGTCAAGGCGGGGAACAAATAAGGAGCCGAAAAAACAGCTGAAAAGAAGCGACGGGCCCGTGTATACACGCCCTTCCTTTTTTTTATCTCGCTCTCTCCTCTCTCTTTCTTTCCTTCATCTCTTTTTTTTTTTTTTTTTTTTCGTTCTATCCACTTTTGGCGCTTTGTTCGCGCCGACTTCTTGTTGGCGAGCCGGCCTCTCCGCTGTGATTACTGTCGCGCTTTCAATCAGCGCACCGGCCGATAATGAACACAAAGGAATGCAAACAGCGCGGGAATTGTTGCGCCTTTGATTTTGGCGCGTCGCGTGAATCATCGCCGTCACTTTTTTTTGCGTTTCGGATTGGGTATGGCGCGTCGCGGATATTTGGGATGAAACGGCGAAGCGAGTGCAGCTTTTACCGGCGGGGACTTTCTTTCATGATTATTTAATGAACGTAAACGAGCAAAACGCTCTCGGCTTTTATTGACTGCTGAACTTTTACGTCCCGCGCGACAAAAATGACACAACCCGTCAAAGAGGTGCATTACTCTTCCCGGCAGTAACTTTCCAACGTGAGCTGCCATCGCTCGAAATCTATGATTTTTAACAATTAGGAGCTCGTAAAAAGTGTCGAATAAAAGTGCTAAATTGCTTGGAAAAAGGGTACAGTGAGATCGTAATTTTTTTGTTTTTTAATTAGACTTTTCACTTGTCAAATCATTTTTTTAATTACACGATAATTTACATGTTAGAAAAAAGTGTACGCAGTACTTTTTAAAATCTACATACAAACTTAATACCCACTTTCTTTCGTTTAAAGTTTCAAGGTGTGACGCCAGAATTTCCACACAAAATTAATTAATAGTTTAAAAAAAGAAGTAAAAAAACAAGATATATGTGCAACCTAAAGTATACCGTTGAAATTAATAGTACAAAAAAACTTTGAATTTTAAAAATATTAACTCAAAATCTACTGACGCTTATGCATTTAAGATTATGTTACATTCCTTACTCTCTTATAACGTACAAAAGTGAAAAATTAAATTAATCACTCTATTCGGACTGAAAAATTTGTTCAGCTTTCACTCGAATCGAGTGGTTTTTCACTTTTCTACATTTAAAGATTATTTTATAATGAATTTCATTCTTTGGCTCCAATGAATTTATACATTGCACATCGGAGGTTCCAGCCCATTAAACCTATTATTAATAAGTAAAATTAAATAACGAAAAATTCCCTTTATATATCAGATTCAAAAATTCACTTCCACTTTCACGGCGCGTCGCTTCCTCCAGGAGGGATTTTTGCGCCTCGGTCTCTCCATCCGGTGCCGCGAAAAAAAAGAAGAGGGGCGCCGAAATTGAAAAGGGCGCCGCGGCGGAGAGGAAGTTCCGCGCGATGGCAAGGGCGTCGAGCTGGAAGGAGCTCTCCCCCCCTCCTTCCGAACTTAGGGAGACTAAAGCCGGGGGGAGGAGGGAGGCGAGGGAAGCGAACGAAGGGTGGCAGGTAGCAGTTAGCGGGAGTGAGGGGAACGAACGAAAAGTTGCGCGGGTCAGGCTCGATTCGCGTCGGGTCAAAGGACTCCCGGCGTCTCTTATATCACTCTCTCCGCCGTCGTTATACCTGCGGGTTGTACCTATGCAGCGGTTTGCAGGATATGTATGCGATGAATTCGATCGATTCCTTTTATTTCATGGTTTTTTCTAATATTCACCATTTTTTAATGTTCAGATTAAGATTTTATCAATTATGGAGACTCAAAATTTTATTTGTTACTTGGAGTCTTTAATTAACTTTTTTTTGTTTCATTCTGGAAAATCTTTGTTTTTTTATTGAAAATTTTAAATGTGTATTTTCTTCTCACACCAGGCGTAAATATTTAATAGTTCATAAAAAAATCTAAATTCTTATACTATTATTTAAACCGCTGGTTAATTATATTAAATACTTAATATGATGCAAAAACTTTCTAAAATTCATCATAATTTTCTCGACTGATTTTACACTCTTACTACAGTTTTTTTAAATGTGTAAACATACATTTTATCAATTATTATCCTAATTATAATCATTGTAACCTTTTCCAAAGAAAAAAAAATAATTTTCATCGATTTTCAAAATGTTTCCATTAAACAATTAATTCTTTTCTCCTCTTTTTCAGCGAGACTCTCTTTCAATCTTTTGTACAGAAATAATTGGTTCTCGAAGCAGATAAAAGACACTGCGTTATCATAGAAAATTTCCTAATTAAAAAGGTCCACCGCCGTCAAAGCAACTAATAGAGCGGCGTTTAAGAGGGAGAAAAACAGCGTGCGCACCGGGGAATCCATAAAGCCGTCGTTGACATTGTAGCTTACTCATTCAGTCTATTATTCCGACCGCAAGTTCCATCAACACCGCTTGTAATCTTCCCTTTTCGGAAAAGCCCCGTCCGAAGGTAGAGTAAACCAATTTGGACTTTGTGCGCCTCCCGCCCATTCTCACGCGGTCGGGACCCCGAGCCGGCCCACTTTTCCCATTGTGCACCGCAGGCGCGAAGGGTCCGGCACAGGTGCACCGGGGGCCCCGGCTTTAAAATTTAAAGGGCCTCCGGAGTCATCCTTCTTTTTTTCTCTCTGTCTCTTTCTCTCTGCCTGTGTTACGCAAGCGGCCGATCGGACCGCTTAGAAATCGAGACGCCCCGACCTTGAAAAGTATCGCCGGCTGCAGCCGATGACCCGGTTCCTTCGTTTTTCGCTCTTCCCTCCCGCGCGCTCACGTTTCGTAATTTTACACGGATTAGCGCGAGGGCATTGTCGTTGCGATACGAGGCGGTGTACACGCGGGAAATTAGGTGTGATGAAAAAAACTTTCAGTGAGAAGGAGGAAGTGGAAATTAGATGATGCTTTGAGTTTAGCTAAGTTAAGAGCTCGTGACTACGTTAAAACCTAAATAATTATACAATATTAATATATCACTTTTTTATTATCACTTTATTATTAGAAGTGTTTAAATATTAGAATTACAGCTATAACCTACTGTAGGCACCGTATCATGCCTTGCGATAATATGATAATTATTACATATTTGTATAAAGAAATGGAAGAAATTAAGAGTGAAATAAATAAATAATTATATACCTATAACTTTTTTTATAATTTTAGTCTAGTCAGACATTTCCAATTTCTATTCGAAATGTATCACCTTCCTTCAAATTTTCATGTTGAATCAAAATTTACTAGCTAATTTGAAAATTTGTTTATTGGATGGATATAAAATTTAGGATTATTTCTTGCAAATGTTTTTTTTACCGCATCGGAGCAAGTAGCAAAAGTGGCGCAAAAACTTTTTCACAAAGCTTCTGCATCTTGATGAAATCATGTTTAATAAATATCCCGATGTGTACATGTCACAATTTTTATTTTTAATTTTATACTAGATAAATATCCAATAAGTTTTTAAAGGCGTTGTTACGGCCAGAAAAGATAAATTGAGCCGTAAGTTTGGTTTCGAAAGGACCATAAAGATCATCGTACGAGCATCTCTTATAGGTACACTTAAATTTCTGACGATTCGTAGTTGAGTCAAGTGAAGTAATTAGGAAATCATTCCTGGTAAGCTAAACGTAAACCAAATTTGCATAACTCGCTCTTCTAACGATTCTCCCTATAACCCCGTCGAAAAAAAATGCCCATCGAGTGCACCCTATTAAATCTTCGATAATTTTAACGTCCCGAAAGTGAAAATCCGCGGCGTCTTTAAATTCGTTTTAACGATCCCCGGGACTTTCGTACGCGACGGTTCGGAGAATCGCATCGCGTACACATTGTATGCAAGTTAAACCAATATTCTAGTCAATCAAAAGCCGTGCGCGAGGAGGCGCTGACAGACAAGGATAATTGATCCCCCGGAGAGCCGATGAAAAGCCGAGACGTAAATGCGCGTTGGCGCGAGTCGCTGATTACAGTGATCGCGAGGAAAACGCTTTCGCGGAAGATCGAAAATCGCGGTGACGCAGCCACGGCCAGATTACAGAGTATTCCTCCTCGAGAAAATGTTTTTTCGACTGCTTAATTACTGGAGCAACGCCGGATGACTGACGTCTCTCCCCTTTCGCGCTTTTTTACATCCTTCCTTTTTTTTCTCACGAGTGTAAACGATCGTATCAAAACCATGTGATTGTTTGATCGTATAACATACATCGTACATTACACATCTTATACAAACGTTTAATATTGTCGAGTGCACATTAGGCGGCCTTATCCGATGTCAATCACTTTCATTTAACAATTATTCTAATGCAGTGAAAATGAAGCGACCTACTCCGTCGTGAATACAAATTTCCTAGACGACCGTGGCGAATAATAAAAATCGAAGCTACTATACAAGAAGGTGAATCGGATTAGAAAACCGAAGGCTTGTTCATACCGTTTTTGACTTTCCCTTTCACTTAATTTTGAAAAGCGTCAGTTGCACCGCGATAACGGTACTTGCAACACATCTCTAAGAAGTGTGAAACTGCGCAAGCTCATGTCTAATTGCAGTTAATGGGAAAACGGCAATTCAGTTCGAAGAATAGCTTAAAGTGGTCATCAGAGTATAATACACCTGAAGCAACCCGTAGCAGTAGCGTATAGACATAACATAACCATAGGGTTATTACAGACAATAACTAACTCGCTACACAATCCCCGGTGATTGATCCCTCCCTCCACAATTAGCCAAGTTACATTAGTCCAAGTGTAGTAAGAAAACCACAACCCACCAAACGATTCAAAAAAAGGAGTCGTCACTGCAGATGAAAAATCGATTTCATTTTATGATTAGCAGCAAACTTTTTTGAAAAAATAGATCTATTTTTAGCCTAGTAATGAAACGCTTTTTCCACTGGTTTCAAGCTTTTTATTGGAATGGTTTGGATCTTTATTTCCAATAGCTAAAAATAACTTTGTTTCATAGAAACAGAAAAATAAAAATCCTCTATGGGTCAGTTTAATAATTCAGTTATAATTGGCACTTTGTCAGAACATTGTAAATCTTTATATATAACTTATATGAATCTAAATGTTATACGTCTTATTGACTCAAAGCTTTAAGAACAATCTTGAAATGATTTGAAAGATTTTGAGGTTACGTTGCCTGAAATAAGATATTTTTTGACTGCTACTTAGCTTGTTGCTGACTCATTCTCATAACAAATCATTTAATGGGCGTAAAAGCGTTTTATTAGTGTTGTAAACACGACAATTGTTATATCTATCAACAAGTATTGCTGCCCATGTTCAATGGGACACTTTTTGCCAGGGATTTGAACTGGAAAACCGATCGCCAGCCGGTAAAGCAGGAAACGCGGCCGATAACCGACCTTCGAGAAAAGTCCGCGAGGCGAAAGTTGCTGGAGCAAGGGCCGGAAGCCGGAGGCCGCGCGCCGATTGCCGAGCAAGGACGCGAGTTCGCCGCACACCGGGGGGAGGGGAGATCGGTATGGATCGTTTCTCTCTCTCTCGCGCGCGCGCCTTGACCTTCGATTCCGCGCGCAGGCAACCGGCCGGCGATTCGGATGCATTTCGCAAGCCCCTCGTGGATGTCGAGTGGATTGCGAGAGGTGGTGACATTTTTCTCCGGTAAAAGCGAACGTCGAAAGGAGAAATTGGGGGAGGTGGATCGATATTGGGCAAATGAATTAGAAAGTTGATAAGAGATTTCGATTTATCAGCGGTTTTTTATGAAGAAATAGTCGTTTAAATACTGAGAGTTTTTTCCTTTAAATTTGATAATTAATTTATTGTTGGCGTTTTAGATCGGTATATTAAAAAGTGGCATATTTTTATTAAATAGTAATCTGGTCACGCGGCAAATCAATCTTCGTATCGGTAATCAAGTAACTTCGATTTTTACTGAAATATGTTTTCTTTAAATAATTAAGACTATAATAGACTAAAATTATCCAAACTATTTTAATTCTTTCGCTTCATTACCGCCTACAGCAATCAATATTCTGTAATTCGATATTACATGCTATTTTGTAATTGTATAGTAATCCGTTAAGTCAGAGAAATTGAATGTTGCGCAATGGGATAAAAGTAAATTTTATTCGCCTTGACGATTTCATTAGAAAGGTGGCGGTCGGCTCCTATAAGAGGGGGAGAAAATAATATTTTTACGGTGGATCGATTGATGCAGCGTTTAATGTAAACGGCGCGGAGAGTAAACAACCAATGAATCAGCTAATTGCGCACTTTGACGCGATTCAAAATAGTACAATTGACCCTGTTTTTAAAAATAGTGCCGTAACGAGGCATCAAAAATTTATCCTTGATCAACGTCGCTATTATTTCCTCATATTCACTCGCCGCGATTCTAATGACTTTATAGTTACCAACGAAACACGCTCCGACCGACAGACTTCTGTTTATTAATGAATATTACTTCATCCGACGTGAATTCCACGCGTGTGTGCACACACTCGCAGCCCCGACTGATAAAGCTAATGGCGCCTAATCAATTACGAATCGCTCTCGATCCGAAATTAATCAATCGCGCGCTTAAACGAGCGGAACAGTCGAAAAGACCAGAAAATTAGTACAGAAACTTTCCAGTAAAAATAGACGCGGCGGCGCAATTCATTCACTACTGCGCCGTCAAAACAATGCCGATCGATATTTCGCGAGGCGTTCGCACACCGAGCGTTTATATATGGTATACACCTATGCTATATACAGATGAGCAAGAAGAAAAAAGAAATCGCGAATTTTGCGGCGAGGCGTCTCATCGGTGTCGTTCACAATCGGTTTCTCAATTTCTCGGCAAACAACTCGTCGTGGCAATTATTTTGTAACACGCGTGCGGCGTTCTCTCTCTCGTTCGCTCGGCCATACGCTCGCGCGTGCGCCTTGAAAACCGGACGACACGCCGCGTCACGTGTCCCCCGCCTCACAATATCGCGCAAAACGACGACCAGACTGCTGCGCCTCGTATTATAGAAGCAGGGAACATATTCACTTTTTTGTGTTTTACGTGCAACTTCATTTCGGGAGGATGTTTAATTTTTTGTTCGTGTGGGTTTTCTTTAATTTTTGAAGGTGCGAATGGATTATTTTTTCGTCGGGGAGTATTTTCCGCACATGGCAGATGTTCAACGTTACGTAATTACGAAATTCTAAAACGGAGAATTTTTCCAAAGTATTCGAAGTTACAAAATCGGTTACACGCGGCTACTATCTGTGACAATGTGGACGTTAAAATAATTTATTTTTACGAGGAAGTAATTATTCATTTCATTGTATTTTCGAATTCCAGATTTTCTCGCAGATATGCCGACAAGCTTTTGTATACTATAGTAAATTTCCAGTTGCAAACTTTACAATGGTTCGGAATTTTTATGAAAATAACATAAAAAATGTGACATTCAATTTTTTTTTTATTTAATCGGAAAATGTCTGGTATCTATTCCTTATCAATTCGTGTAACTATATTATCAGTTTTATCTCGCTATGAATTTTGCTCCGATTTCGAAACTTTTACATTCTTAATAAAAATAAAAATAGCATATAAATTGTATTTAATCAATTCCCACAAATTTTATCATCGATTTTGTTTTAAAAAACGACACGTATTTTCCCGAGGCCTCCAATAACGAAGTGTCAAAACGCCACTGGCAAATCAAAGCAAATAATATTCAGGACTACCCGAGGGCGGAGCCGCGAAAAAAAAAGTGCATCACGTGCGCCGCTCGCGCGCATAGAAACACGAGGTGCACGCAGACACACACATGCACCGCGTGTCGCGGATCGGCCGCTCGCCGTATCGAATGGCCGCGAGGAGGCGAGGCAGAAAAAAAAACGGAGAGAGACAGATAGAGGGGCAGCGTCGATTTGTGTGCAGCGCCCGTTTAATGCGCCTCGTCGCTGCCTCCTCCCAATGGCACTGTTAAGCAAAGCAGACTGCAATTTGCCGTACGTGCCAGCCGTAGAGCGTTGCTCGCTGCTCGACGGTTATGATGGAAAGGAGAGGTTATGACTGCCGTGTGTGCAGTGACAGGTCGGCTTTTAATTGGTACTTTCGAATTTCAGTGGATTTTTAGGATATTTTGTAAACTGTTAATTGAAATTATGGATTAATAACTTTTTTTCTTATACGTAAATGACGTAGAAAAGATATAAATAGAGAAGGTAAGAAAAGGTGAACGAAATTAGGAAAGAGTTTAGTGTTCTGTTACAAAAATGCAGACTTCATAATAACGTTTTACGTTGTTGCTATTACTACAACTTGGTTGCTTGCACGGATTGCACAAGGTTCATTTATTTTTAATTTTTTTTTTCTATTGAATTTTTAAACAGATTTCCGAAAAGTGATTGATTTAGTCGATTAAAACTGATATCATAAATTAAATTTTTTGTCGCTTCACAAAATGCAATATGAAGGTGCTGAAATCAGCTGGCATACAATTTGCTGCCATTTGATAGGGCCAATGAAAACGTATTGTAAAATCGTTGAATTTTTATGTAACGACGAATGAGTCGAGTTTGACGTCATATCTCTGATATTGGTCGATGACGCTGCACATCCCATATAAATATGATGCTTCACGGCAGTTTCCAGTCACGAATTTATTTCGGTTTGTCTCTAGAACCACTTTTTTTCTCGACTTTTCTTAAGATCTAGAAATAAAACTGTCAAGGTAATCTTGTGAATTAGAGATCGCCTAAAAATGAGGCTGAATCGAAGGAACTCCCAGCGTAAAGTGGTACATCCTTGAATTCGAGCATAAAAATATTTTTTTTCCACCGCAAAACAAAGTGCCTCCTTCTTTTTTAACAATTATGGCCGTATAGACGTGTCGGTGTATTTAGTCATTCCAATTGTTACTGTCGATTTCACTTGCTCGCTTCACCTTGTCAACACGAAGAAAACACGTATTGTCCGAGAAACAATGAAGCTAAGTCAGATCTTAATTGCCCCGTACTTCGCTGCATTCGATGTTTACCGCGAAGTCTTTTGCATTTTCCACAATTAAAAAGAAAAAAAAAAAAATACACGACAAGTATATAAACAAACAAATCCGCTTCCTTACGTAATTTCGCGACGCGTCACCCAATTCAGGTAATACCGACGAGCTCGGTAATGCTTGACAGCTGCGGCCGCGTAAATAAAGCGAGCCGACAGGTCCAATTGTTTACGCGCCGCGTATATGTACGTGTATACACGCCTCCCTCGGATCCTGTCCGCCGGGAGACCGCAAGGAGAGGAGAGGAGAGAAAAAAAGGCGCGTAAGCGGCGAATCACGTTGGCCGGCGCCCGAGCGCACGCACACACGCACGTGCGCCCGGGTGTTATTGCACTTTCCCGGCGCCTCTCTCGATTTGCGCATGAATAAAAGGCGTTTCTTATGCAAATGAAAGTTTTTTCAGCGGGCAAGACACTTGGCTGCCGATTTATCCGGACTTCCACATCGCCGGTGAAAGCCGCCAGTTACGTATCATTTTTTGCTCGTCCGATCGTGCACTTCCCCCCTTTTTTTCGGCGTTTCGCGTAAAAATCGGATGGACGGGGGGTGCCTTAGAGGGGACACGGAGAGGAAATCCCGATTTCTTTTTGTGCTTAGGTTCATTGGCGGTGGTGACCTTGTCGCGCAAAACGCCATTTTCATCGACTTTAAATGCGGCGTTACAAAACTACGTGATACACCGTTTTGGAGCCGCGGCGTGGAAAGTTACGCCAACTGTGCATGCGCGCCGGAATTGAACGGGTGACCCTGGCGGAAAATTGTGTCTAATGTTGGCTAAGCAGCGGGATTATTAATGGGGATGCGGGCACACTCGAGCCTCCGACCAGCTAGAACTAGATAAATTTGTACCAGTCTGTGAAACAATTAGTGACGTTCTCAAGGACTGTGGGGCGCGCTAAATGCGTACAAAGTGTCTTTTAATATTCTGACACCATGAAAAATAAAAACAAACGTTTCGAATGTTTAAGCGACATACTTTCCGCGACTTGGCCACGTGCAAATGACGTTTGACGTTTTAATGAAGTACAAATTAGCCGCGGCTAGTAGACAATTACTAGAAAAATAGCCAATTCATTTGACAGGGAAAACGTATAAGAAAAGTTTATGTCTCTTCACGTGTCAACATTAGTACGGACGGTATCGCGTTACAACAATGTGTGTGCATGAAATGCGATATCCTTGTAGCGGTCGGAGATTTGATAAGAGCCATTAACCGGCAGTTTGCATAGGAAGAACCGGACAATGCTCGATCTCTCAAAAACACTGTAAATGTTTTGGCCGATAGGCGTAGCTGCTCCAAAATGTCCAAATACACAAAAAAACTTATCTGCACATTTTTAAACAATTGCCACTGAACTCGCGGTTGAGCTGCATTACATTTACAAAAAAAAAAAAAAAAAAAAATTCGATCGCTCCAAAACATTTGCACCGTCCTTGCGCCACGCGCCCAACAACAAACAGAAATTTCGTCACCTTTGTTGTAAAACGGCGAGTTCCAGGTGTAGAGATCGCCGGGTGTCGACGTCTCCGGCGGTGCCGTCCCGTACGCCCGGAACATCGTGTGATACGTGTACCTCCTCTCCTCTCAAAGAAAAAAACCCGAGCTCCTCGCGCGAATCGCAAAGAACCTCACTTGTTACAAAAAAAAGAACAACTTCACTGAACGGAACTCCGACGGGCTCCGGAAGCCGCGGGGTCGCGGCTACGTTGCTCCGGGGTTGTCCGCGCGCACGACAGGTTAGTCGCCCTCGGATGAGGTTAGGTTACGTCACTGTGCAGCGGCGCGCCGCGGTGCGTAACGAGTTGTGCGCCTCCTCCTCGTCGCGGTTCTCGCGCGCGCACACACACACACGCGCTCGGACACTTGCGTCCAGCCAGCGGAGTTCCCGAGGGATCGTCGGCAGCCGGGGGAACGCGCACCTTTTTTTTCAACACCTTATTACAGAGTTCGTTCCATGGGGCACGCACTGTGCGGTGCACCTTCGCCGGCGGGGGGCGAGCCCAGGGCCGCTGTCAGGGCCGCGCTCTACGCCGCGCACGCGCACATGTCCCTCGATGCACTTCCACTTGCACCCGACACCCGCAATATATATATCTGTATAATATATATAAATTAAACTAGTACTCGGAGCGACGGCCGGCGATGCGCGAGAAAGAGTGAAAAAATTTTTTTTTTTTATTATTTTCGCGATAGTTCCTCTCGTGTCGTGGCGAGGCACTTGTCCGTGTGTAGGGACGAGGTGCGCGCGGCTCGAGGCTCGGCTAAGGAATGGAGCGGCGCGCCGCGATGGTCCCGGCTCGGCGGCGGCGGCGGCGGCCACCCGGGCGTGGGAGGAAGCGGGGAGCCGCGGGGAGCGGCGCGGCTTCTCCACCTCTCCGGCCCCTCCTCCCCTCCCGCGAGTGTACAACGCGCCCGAGAGAGGCTCTCGGGGCTTGCCCATATAGCGCGAGCGATAAACGCACGGCGTGCGTGTGCGAGACGCGCGCGCGCGAATGACACGCCGCCGCCCGAGAGCGAATCTTGCGGTGGCCTTTTTTTTTCGTTCGCGTCGGACAGATTAGGCGCGAGCGGATCCTGGATCGATTTCGAGCGTTGCGAAAGATTGCCGAGTTCCGCAATGTTTCTTTGCTTTTGTTTGTATACACTGGTGAGGGATCGTGACGATTCTTTTCCTTTTATTGATAAGGTGATGTTGGTTTGAAGGAATTTACAACGGAATTCGATCGGGAGTATTGGAAATGTAATTGGCAATTATTTTCCAAATGATTCAAGGACTTATACTCTCTATGTATGAATAAGTGAAATTCGCGGATTTTACGTACAAATAAGTAAATGTGCACTTATTCCTTGTTATAAGTCGTTCAATTATTCGATAAGTGGACGACTTTTAACATTAACATTAAATAAGTGCATGTAGATGAATTTTACTTATTCATATTTACAGAGTACGCTGTAATTAAATTGTAAATAGAAAACAAGCTTTTTTTTTAAAAATACATTTTTAATTATTAATCTATTTTAACGAAGTAAATGTAGACTAATAATAAAGATGAAAAATCCACTCATTTTATTTTTATAATTTTATTATTTTACTTTTTAAACGTATAAAAGTAAGAATAAGCGTAGGTGACTAAGGAAGACTTTTTATAAATAAAATAAACTTTTGATGTGTCAAATGAAGATAACAAAAGTTATTTATTTTTATCCAGCATTTTTTTTTGCATTTTATTGCAAGAATAAGCTCTGAAGAAGTTGAACAAAGATTAAAACCTAATTCTGCGGCGATAAAATGTAGTATCGAATAAAGATTCATAAACAATAATTTTTTATTGTTTATTCTTTTCGAAGGCTTTCCATTTTGCAAAAACACAATGACAGGAAAGAATCGCGGCGACATTGAAGCGTAACGTGAAAATTGAAATCCGCCGGTGTTTTTAATAGTAATGACTCAGTGGGTAATGAGCTGTTAAAAAAAAAATGAAACTGTACCTCGCTCACGGCAAAGATACACCCGAGCCATTCGTTCAAAATAATTCCATTCCTCAAACGGTCGGTCGAAAACATTCTTCTAACAATGTTTATTTTTAACCCCGGACTTTTACCGAAATTTTTTTTCCCAAAGCCCATTTTCGCCTTGGACTATCACTCACGCGTCACCCTCCGAAAAAAAACGCCAGAGATCGGACGCAAAAGACCGAGACGGAGTCACAGGTATATAAGGGAAAAGCGTGTAAAGGGGGAGGAAGAGGGTGCGAGGAAAGCACATGTAGATGCGCAGAGTCGCCGGGGAGATAGGGCCCGGTAGGGGCAGATGTAGGAAACGGGGGAAGAAGCCGGCGTCTAGACGCACGTGCGTGTGTCGGTGTCCCGGCGACTTCGCTCCTTCGTGCGTCAGGGGCGTAGCCCCTCGAAGGGGAGAAAAAAGGCGAC
>JAXIUT010018538.1:0-19454 GCA_035586675.1 Eurytoma californica | reverse complement strand
TCAAAATTAGTCCTTTGGACAA
The DNA here is from genome assembly GCA_035586675.1 of Eurytoma californica. Classification (NCBI taxonomy): domain Eukaryota; kingdom Metazoa; phylum Arthropoda; class Insecta; order Hymenoptera; family Eurytomidae; genus Eurytoma; species Eurytoma californica. The sequence continues at coordinate 19,432 of JAXIUT010018538.1, read as the reverse complement.
TAGTTTTACCGGTTTTCGCGCGCTCAGGACGTTATGGAATCCACTGCCTCAATTAGCTTGGCACGCCGGAGCCCCCGTTGCGATCAGCCGGCTGAACGATTTTTAAATAGTACTGATCTCGTTAATCGGACACTTTAACTTTCCATAATCAACATGTCTTATTTTTCTAGAGTCAAAATTTGGCCGGAACCGCACTAGGCCTTCGCGTTGCTTTTGCAATTTCTCCTGCTTTCTTTGTTAATGTCGTAATGTCCTAGTCCGTAACCCGTAGAAAACACGAAACCGCAACATATAACATTCGAATTCTAAATCTATCTTTGCAAAATTGTTATTGAATTAATTAGGCCCGAACCGCACTAAGCCTGTGTATCTAAATCTTTTATACGTTGATTTGATTTTTGAATTTAAAGTATAATTTATATCTTACTTTTTATTTTTTATACGGCGCTGTCGCTCCTGACTTCCTCTCGAACTGGATGCGCGAAATCGCGGAAGATCGATTAGACTAAACTGACTCCTTCAATCTAGTCTCATGGCTGCTTTAGTGCCAGTCCTCAGCCTCACAATTATATTGAGTAATAAACTATGTTTTACTTGTAAATAGAATAATTCACAGAAACAAATATAACTATTTACTTTGATAAACCACGGAAACGGGAATAAGGAAAAGTATAATCGAACAGGCTCAAAGGCCCAAAAATCGCAAGTCTATATTAAAATCAATCAAAATTAGCAGAGCTCGGAACTGCACGCGTGCAGTCGCTCGGAACGAGAGTGACGCGTCCTTCCGCCCTCGCTTGTCGTCCCGACGCCTCCGTCAAGGAGGAGAGGGCCCCCCACTAATTGCCGCGCAACTAGTGTTCTCTCCCGCTCCTATGGGATCAAGCCTCTTTTCCGTCGTGCCGTGCGCACAGGCTCGAGGCCCAAATTGCTGCGCTCAGCCCTGCACGCGCGGACAGACACCCGATCCTTGGTGGCGTGATGTTAGTCCACCGCGATAGTGCAGGCATTCTTCCCAGGCTTCGACTTGCTTGCCTTGCGTTTCGAAGCCTGGAAAGTTCCAGCACTATCGCAAGAAAATTTCAATGATTCAATGCTGTATTATATTGCTTAAAGTATATTAAGATATTGATTTTAAAGTATATTAAAATTAATATAGGCGGAGCCTAACAAAATCAGTTTTAACTGTACATTACGGGTGCAAATACACAACGTAATTTTATTCAAAATTTTTTTATTGGATTTTATGAGGCCTTTTAAACAGGGATAGCTTATTAAAAACCATGAGTTAAGTATGAGAAATATAATTTATATTCGCATAGTTTAACATTGAAGTAAATCCCCATGAAACCCAATATAGCAGTATATTCCATTAAGAAGAAAAATACAATACCTTCAGGTAAAATGCAAATAAAACGACTTTTAAGTAAATTCTTTTAAAATCTCATAAAATATCGCCACAATTTTAAATATAAATCCTCATTAAACATATTTTCGCATAATCTTTTATTTGCTGTATAAGAAATATCTGATTAAATCCATGATTCTTTTATTTTGGTGGAATATTTCTTATATAAAAACAATAAAAACAGGTATTCTTTATATCTGATAAATCTTATAAATACTTATATGAAGCGTTTTTGACCTATTTATATACTAATTTTTCATTAAATTTCACATGTCTGGATTCTATAAACTTTCTTGTATTTGGATGCCATAATAAGAATCCAGTAGTTTTATATCCAATTAAAATAGCTTTTTTTGCCCTCTCGCTCAACTTAGAATTTTGCTTCGGTAATTTGACATGTCCAATACATCCAAATCTCTTGATTTGATTAAAATGGTAACTTGTACTTGGTGAAAACTTTTTTTTATTTCTATAGGGTCGATAATTCGTCTTCCGTCCCTGCGTACCCCCATCGAAACTCGGTGTTCCCTCCCGATCTGCGCGTCACCTAGCGCCATCTAGTGGCCGAATGTTTAAGCGTCTGCGCGCACACTTTCTGTCTCACTCGCACGTCCGAGGCACCACGCACACTCGCTCTTCAGGACCTTCTCCCAGGCTGTATCGGGGGCAAGAACTTAAATCCTCGCCGCTCCGACCGCAGTTCGCGCAGTGTACCCGCTTCTTCGGTCTCGAGCACTTGCGGGAGCCATGGCCTCCTTGCCAGCAATTGTAGCAGGTCCTCGGGGGCGGATCTATCGCCGTGTTCATCGGTACAAAATTCAGTCCGCCGAACATCACTCCGCTCAACCTAGGAGGGAGAGTTCGGGGCCTTGCACTTTGCGCCACTTCTTCGGCACCACTAGCTTGATGCGATCCCGCCGTCCCGCGATCCTCGGGGTCATCTCAGTCTTCCTCGGCGATTGCCGCGGACCGGGAAACGGGCATCCACGAAGCTTCCTCTAATCGCCGCCTTTTGGGGACCGCGCTTGCGACCGAGTGCGCTTGCCACGAAGATCCGAAGAGCCCACGTCGGCGCGCCCGCTCGACGACTCACAGGCGATCTCCCCGCTGTCCAGTTCCACTCCTCTCTCCGAGCCGCCTCTCTCTGCTCCGACGGACTCTCGGCCCATCTCCATCTCACTCTCTTCCGGGACTCCGAGAGGATCCATTTCCTATCTTTCCTCTTCTCCGCCACTATTATCAACGGTCTCTCCACAATTCTTTTCCCCATTAATGCTTGGGCTCCGGTTTGCGGCACTTTGTACTGCTGGCAAACCTCGCAGCCGCGCACGCAGGTTACTACATCGTAGTACATACCCTTCCAATAGTAATCACGCGCGATCCGGTCATAGGTCTTGTCGATGCCCAAGTGACCGGTCGACGGCGTGCAGTGCGCCTCCCGCAAGACCTCCTTCATTCTCTCCAACGGCTCCACTAATTTCCAACCTCCTTCTCTATTCGCCACTGGATCTAGCATCGGGTCGCGCTTCAGGCGATAGATGCACCCATCCACGATTCGCCAATCTCTAAATTTCAATGGCGCACGTTCGATCTCCTCCCGTAATCTCAAGTATCCCTCGTCGCCAATACGATCGAACACCGCCACTTCTACTTCCTCCTCGGTTGCCACTATTCTGGAGAGCACATCTGGCACGTGATGCAAGGTTCCTCTCCGATGCACAATTTCAAATTGCCACTGCTGCATCTGGAGGGCCCATGTCGCTAACCGGCCGGTAAGCTCCCTTAGGCTCCTCAGTCACCTCAAGGCGCTATGATCAGTAATTACGATAAAGGGGCTACCCTCTTGATACGGGCGAAACTTCAAAATCGCCCACAGTACAGCGAGGCATTCTTTTTCCGTCGTGGAGTAATGGCGCTCCGTCGGAGAAAGCACTCTACTCGCGTACACGATCGGGTATTCCCCGTCATCAAACTCCTGCGAGAGCACCGCTCCAAACGCATTGTCGCTTGCATCGCATTGGATGGTAAGGGCCTTGTTGAAGTCGAGGCGCGCCAGCACAGGAGCTTGCATGAGCGCTTTCTTTAAAGCTTCAAACGCCTCCTGCTGATCGTCCTCCCACTCCAAGCTCGTCCTTTTTGAAGGAGCCCCATCAACGGTCAATCAAAGAAAGCCATTTTTCTTAGCTCAAAAATACAGAATTTTTGGAAAATTTTTAATAACTGAATTTATGAAAACTTGGTTAAAAAACGAAGAAAATGAGCCATGATAAACTTCAAAAGACCCAACCTTTCTCCAAAAAAAAAAAAAAAGCCTTTTTTACAGTTAATTTTATTTTTTTCAGAACTTGCAAACTTTTTAATCTGAAAGTAAGAGTAATATAATTTTATTTATAAAGAGATATATATTAGCAATATCAGATGTATTAATAAATGACCTCTCCGGCTTATTCGAAAGGACTATAAATTCGATCGACTTGACTGTCGATCTCAGTTCTCTCGGCGTAATGAGCCGAGCTCTTCTCTAAGGGGCCTAGCGCGTGGCATGAACGCGTCTAGTCACCGTCCGTCGCGCGCATCGCGTTTATTGATTAATTCATATTTATTTAAGGTTATTATTAGAGTTATTGCCGATACCGATTTGATCCATTTAGTTTAGTATTATTATAATTTAACGTTACTATTTTTCGAACTTTGCTGCGTGAAGCATAATTTTGATTGCATTTATTATATTAGTTTATTAAGAGTATGGTGTGTTTGATTTGTTGCAGGCCGAAAACAAACAGTGTGCGAACGAATAACTTTTGATGTGAAGACAAAATAAGTAATATTGTATTAAAGTTTAATTTTAAGTTTAATTAGAATATATTCCCTATTTTTGTATGATAAATCTTGTGTTGTGTTTTAATTATTCTGTAAGTTCCATTCTCATCCATAAGCCGTAAATAAAGTGATTATCTGGGGGGTTGAAGTGTGCTGAACTTCAATTTTTGTGGCATTCGTGCTTTGAGCGAGTCGCCGGGGTTTTAGTGGGTGTTTTGAGCCCGCTCGCGATTAGACGAAAAGGTGTTTTGAGCCTGGTTCGCATGATAATCCATCCTTTATCCCTCCACAGAAAACCCTCGACTTGTTACATGGCGCCCGAACAGGCTGTGATGGGATAGAGGTATAATTTTTTATAAAGGAAAAGAATCAGGAAATTTGAAATTATAGAGGTTTAAAATTTGTTTTTTTTCGTACGGAGTGTCCCGCGGGGCGTATTTGAGTTCTCGCGCCAGAGTGTTGAGAGTGATTATTATAGTGTTAGTTTTTTTTTATTATTGTTAATTGCATCATCAGCGTTGATTTCTCGATTTCATTAAAGTCGGATTCGAAAGAAAATGCCGGATTTCCACGCAGAATTCGTTACAGGATTTAATTTACGGTGCAAAGTAGCATCGTTAAATTCAGAAGTTCAGAAAAATAGTGATTTAATCGATGAGCACCAATTGTGTTTCGAGCGATGCTCGGAGGATTTTGATATTATTTTAGATAAAATTAAAGGCTTGGAAGAAAAAATCGAAGTATTGTCCTCCGAGAATCGTAGAGTGAAGAAACAATTATACCGATTCGCGCATATAACGTCCGGGAGAGTAACGGCGTTAGAGGAAAAAATAGTATCGCACGAGAAAATACTCGACGATCTGTCCAACAGAATAGAGAAATTAACGCTGAGAGAATAGGTTAGCGAAAAATTCACGCCCGTCGAGATTAGAAATTTATAAATAACCGGATTGTGCGATGATTCGGCGAGTAGTCCGTTTTAATTAAAAAATTATGTATTGCGTAAATTAGGAGTAAACCGTGAAGTAATAAACAGCTACTTAAATACGAAAATAATTCGAATTCAAAATTTAGAGAGTAAATAGAATATTGCGATAAAATTTGTTTTTTTTTGTTATTCACGAAATTGCAGTCAGTTCAGAGACGGCTCTGAAACTGTAAATTTAAAATTTTAACGTGTTTAAAGAAATTGAAAATAGTAGAATCAAAATATTTTTACAAATTGGAGTATCGTGGGTGTACCGCTTGAAACGCGAAGAACTGGTAAAAGAATTAATTAAACATGGCATAGAAGAATCAGGCACGGTAGATGCGTTAAGAAAGCGACTCGTAGAATTTGTTAGGAGTAACCCGCGTCGTTTTCCGAACATGCCGACGGACGAGGAAGGGTATGACGAACAGGCAGACATAACGGCCGACGAAAAAACAAATAAAAAAGAGTTCGTGTACGTATTTAAATCGGAGCACACATCAACACCAACAGTAAGCTCGGTAGAAAACCCAGTAGCCATAGAACCAGAAGGTGTTCCGCAAAATCAGCAAGCAGTATACGTAATAAACGAAAATAGCACGTCGAAGGTATTGGATCAAATAAGGAAATGGAATTGTCATTTCGACGGCAAGGACGTGTACTCCTTTTTGAAACGTATAGATGAATTGAGGATATCATACGGATTTTCGGAAATTCAGGTGTTAAAAGGATTTCCCGAATTATTAAGAGGCGACGCATTACTCTGGTATAGAAACGAGGTACGAGACCTGGCGTCATGGGACGAAATGATAAAAGCATTGAAAGATTTCTTTTTATCACAGGAAGAAACGCGGAATTTGAATAAACAAATACGAAAACGACTACAGATGCCAAACGAACCATTTAAAAAATACGTAATGGCGTTATCGACATTGATGAGGCGACATGGGAAAATAGATAAAGATGAACAACTGGATAACCTTATGACGGATTCCCTATTTTCCACCCGGGCAACGAGGCGCGTCCGCCGACTCCACGCAAGCTCGCGAAAGGAACCGGAGTATTCGGGCACTAATTTGCGCTTTTTCCCGAGGTACCGTTCGCGCGCACACCTGGGCACACCAGACGGCCAGGCCTATCAAGAAAGACGGAGAGAGAGGGAGTATCGCGCGGCTCAGCTGAGCACCCAGTACGACGCGGTGAAACGGCGTTATGCCCGAATCGCCGACGCAGCGGGTACGAATACCCCGCCGCCCGACTCCCAAGGACCGGCGAACATCAAGCGGCGTCGTCGGGCCCCAAAATGGCGACGGGGATGCCCACTCCGTTAATTCCGGTGCATCTGGAGACGCCACACTCTGCCTTACTCAGTCTGCTGGCCCAACACTGGGGAGGACAGCCCCTGCCCCTCAGCTACGCACCCCTGCGAAGTACGGGAGACTATCGAGGGCCGCTACTGAGAATACCACCCAATTGGAGGGAGTTATTCGCTACACCCGGCCCACGAGGGGGAATTTCAGTCAACCCACCGCCCGAAGAATCCTCCTCTTCTGAAGACTCCGAGGAAGGACCGACCTCCATGGCTGCAAATCAAACTACGGACCCAGAAGGCGGAGCCACGTCGGAAATAATCAATGACGAGGTGGACGCCGGCGATACGCAAACGCGGGATGGAAGGAACCGAACAGCCGACCCGCCGGCGACCGTTGACCCTACTCCTGGCGACTCAGCGGAGCAGGTTCCGACCACCTCGACGACAACACAGTCCGGGAGACCGGCGGGAATTAGCTCTAATCCGGCGCAAAAACGAGGGAGTTATGCCAGAGGTGCAACCATTGATCCCCAAGTCGACGAGGGGGAAAGCGAGTCGGATGACGGCGACGGCACTGACAATTCAGTCGGGCCGGAGCAGAGAACCATAGCCGATCAATATTATCGGATGATGGCAAGCTTGGCCGAGGAAACCTTTGCGAGGACAAATCGGAGGCACTCACCGTGACTAGAGTCAACAAGGCAGGAGGAACTACCGGAACGCGTACCCCCTCCGGCCACCGCCCATCGACACGGGAATAGCCGGACTCCACCTGGCCGCCCCGAAGCCGCGGCGGAAAAAGGACCTACTCGACGAGAAAGAAGAGTGGAGGAGCGACCGATCGGGACCTCTCGATTGCCTCGGCGAACGAGCCCCGAATTCTCTGAATCTGATTCGGAACTACAATCGACTGACTGGGATAGTGACGATGACGGACCGATTCAGGTGATTCCCAACACCAAAATGAGGACCCGTTACGACCCACGCCGGACGCAAGACACTTTCAAGTGTCTGAAAATCCTGCAGCAATACAGATTGAAGTTTTCCGGGTCCGATAAAGAAATTCCGGAGGACTTTCTTGCATGACTAGAAGATTGTCGGAGAAGCTGTGGAGGACCGGATAGTCAATTATTGGATGCTTTACCCAGTATTTTAGATAAATCGGCCAGCATCTGGTATCGAACCGCTCGAGAAGGAATTAGAAATTGGCACGATTTTGAACGAGCATTCAGACGACAATTCGTGGGCCAATGGACTGATCGAGACGTGTGGGACGAGTTGCATGAGAGAACGCAAGGAAAAGACGAGACGATTTCGCAGTACATAGCGGCCTTAAAATTTATAATCAACCATTTCAAACAAATGCCCTCGTTAGATGCTTTGCTCGACACGGCGTACCGAGGATTGACGCCCGAATATCGCGATTATGTGGAGAGCAGAAGCCTGAAACACTTCGAATCCCTCCAGCGTTGGGGCCGACGTTTAGAAAAGAAAAAAGACCTAAATCGACGCTATCGCCTACCGCTGACTCCGGAACGCGCCCGATTCAAGGGAAGCTGATACGCTGGAAAATCCACCAGGGCGAAAGTCGCAGCCGTAAGCGAAGAATCGGCACCAGTAGAAGCCGCTCTGGAAGTCGACGAGGCGGCCAATTCAACGGGCACGAAGGGAAAGAATCGAAAGCAGAAAAAGGCAAAGAAAGAAGGGGACGCCGTGGAATTAGCCGCAGTGGGAGGAAATGTAGGAGCTGCTAGCGGAGCCGTGCAGACCGGCCCACCGCAGAAACCACGGGCATTGAAGCCCTCAGGGGAACAGGTACAGTCCGCCCCCATGGGGCCTTCAACAGCGCACCAGGCTCCGGTCGCCCCGTTGACTATGCCCACGGCTCCCTGGCAAAATATTCCCCCTACTGCCTGGACTCCACCACCACAGGCAGTGCCCGTGACGACTAGAATGCCGACAGGATGCTTCGCCTGCGGCGATCCGAATCACCGAATAGCCCACTGTCCGACGAAGACTTGCTATTACTGCAAGGCGCAAGGACACATGTCGGGAGCCTGTCCGGCGCGACTCGACTTGGCGAAGCAGGAGTGCCAGATATGCGGCGCCCCGGGCACAACCTTCCAAAGGTGTGCCAATTGTGCCCATTTACGAACGCTGTGGGGAAACGCAAAGGCGGGGGGACAGAACAATCGGTCTCCCCCCGCTCCGAACGCGAACAAATAGCTCCAATAAAGCGGGAAGTGTTAGACGAGCGGACGCAAGGAGTAAAGAAGAGCGAAACGACGACTTTTCAGAAAAACCAGCGAGACAGAAATCCGCGAGAGCTGCAGCAATCGCTAGCACCACGCGGGAAAGGTCCCAGCTCGGTAGACGAGAAAGAGTCACAAGAAGAGCCGAGGCGGACGGTAGAGACGCAGCGAAGATTAGACGCAGACGAAAGAGACGGCCAAAATTTTTTCACATCCCAGCCCGAACAACCCCCGCGCTATACATCAACAAACGTGATGTCGATGTCGCGCGGAGCCCCAGTAAAGGTTGACGCGGCGGAAGAAATGGGCAGCGAAGACGCACATTTTCCCAAGAAACAACAAAGTATAAATCCTCATGAGGCACAGCAGGACGTGTGTCCATGGGGGAACGACCTTGGTTGGAACAGCGGAGACGAGACGAAAGGTGCGCAAGACGAAGCGACTACGTTTACGAAGGACGAAAAGAAAGTGACGATCCACCACGAAGGAGACCTACGCGAAGAGAAATCCTCCACTCACGGTAACCAGATACGGCCGGCCTCGACGCAGCGTATCCAGGACCATCGAAAGTAGAATCAGGATGAGGAGAAGGGAGAAACACACCAGTCACCCAGCAACACACCAAACGTTTCGTAGACGCTAGCCGAATGGAATAAGGCGATCGATTGGCTATTGGTCGAGCCTCGGCAGCCGGTAGGACGACGTGCAGTTAAGCGCGTGTCTCCGACAGCGCCTTTCGCACACCCGCCACTTGCAGTGCAGGGAGGGGGAGACGCAGAGCATAGCTCTGCGGAAGGAAATATCCACCTCTTCGATCTAAAGCCGGAATTCCATATCGCAGGCGTAGTCACGGATAATCGGAATTTCTTGGAATTAACGATAGGTGGCCAGAAATACAGTGCGTTACTCGACACGGGAGCTGCAGTATCCGTAGTAGGACCACGACTAGCGGAGAGATTTAAAGGACGACTCGAGGAGTGTAAGACGACCATCCGAGGCGTGCTAGGGGAGATCTCAAAGCCCCTGGGAAATCTGAAACTGCAGTTAGAAATAGACGGATATTCCGACCCATTAAACTGCCGAGCGATAAGCGCCATCGATCACGACATGATCCTTGGCATAGATTTCTGTAACGCTTGGGACATACACCTTCGACATGCGGACCGTCAATGGAGGGTAAGAGATGGACCCTGGCATACCTTTCAGCGAGGAAAATCAGGAAAGACGGACATTACAGGCAGGCATATCGGAAGTGACGGACGAAAAACGACGACAGATTGACGAATTGGTGGCGAAATACATTCCCAAACCGACCGAAGTGCCAGGCGCCACCAACCTTATCACTCACAAAATAGATGTGCAAGGAGCGACACCGATAAAGCAGCCAATGCGGCGGATGTCCCCGAAAATGCTTAAAGTAGCACATGACGAGGTGAAGAAGTTGGAGGCGTTGGGAATTATTGAACGATCGACGAGCGAATGGAGCAGCGCCCCAGTAATCATTACGAAGACGAACGACACGTATCGCTTCTGCATTGACTACAGGGACCTTAATAAAGTAACAAAGAAGGACGCTTACCCAATCCGAGGAGTGGATGCGATTTTTGATCAGATGAGACGGGCCCGCTATATTAGCAAAATCGACTTGAAGAACGCTTACTATCAAGTGCTGCTGGGCGAAGACAGCAGGCAGTATACGGCTTTCTCAGTTCCCGGTTCGGGACTGTGGCAATTTAAGCGCATGCCCTTCGGATTGACGAACGCCCCGGTGACATTCCAACGCTTGATCGACTCGTTGTTCGGTTCGGAGATGGAACCCCACGTATTTGGGTATTTGGACGACATAATCATCGTGACGGAGACGTATGAAGAACACTTGACGTGGCTGGAGACGGTGTTGAAGAAGTTCAAGGACGCGGGCTTGGTGATAAATCACGAAAAAAGCGAATTCTGTTGCTCTCAGGTTCGATATTTGGGATATCTCCTGGACTACGAAGGACTACGGTCCGACCCCGAAAAAGTCGAGCCTGTTCTCAAGTACTCGGCCCCCTCGAACTTGAAACAATTACGCCGATTTCTAGGCATAATGGGATGGTATTCTCGCTTCATTGACCAAAACTCAGAGCTTAAAGTGCCGCTACTCAAACTGCTGAAAAAGGATCAACCTTGGACGTGGGGAGACGAGCAGCAGAGAGCGTTCGAGGAATTGAAAAAGGCCTTGATCTCAGCCCCGGTCTTAGCTCGTCCGGATTTCTCCGAACCATTCACGGTGCAGTGCGACGCGAGTAACTTTGCTCTGAGCGTAGTCTTGACGCAGGAAAAGGACGACGGAGAACACCCTATCTTATATATCAGTAGAGTGTTGACTCCGGCTGAACGTAATTACACTACCACCGAGAAAGAGTGTTTGGCGCTTCTTTGGGCAATTGAAAAGTTTGGCCCTTATCTGGAGGGCTATCACTTTACTGCCGTAACAGATCATAGCGCTCTACGGTGGTTAGCGAATTTAAAAGATCCGACGGGACGACTGGCGAGATGGGCGTTAAAAATGCAACAGTGGAACTTCGACATAGTGCATCGGAAGGGGGCTTTGAACCACGTACCCGACGCTCTATCTCGAATGTACGAAGACGAGGTAGAAATTGCGGCTTTGGAGACGATCGACGACCCGTGGTATGTGCGAAGAATACAAGAAGTGCAAGAAACGCCATACGAATTCCCCAGGTGGAAGGTAGAAGACGGGAAACTTTACCGACACCGTAATGACCCTCTGTTGGATCCGATAATTACCCCCGAGGAAGGATGGAGATTGGTAATTCCCAAAGGCCAACAGGGCAAGGTGTTAACGGAGGCGCATCGCGCTCCGTCGTCCGGGCATTTAGGGATTGAAAAGACGTACGACCGAGTGGCCAGAGAGTACTATTGGTCCGGGGTCTGGCATGACGTGACCCACTTCGTCAAAAGCTGTAGTGAGTGCCAGCAATATAAAACTTCCCAGCAAGCGCCGCAAGGACTTCTAGGAAAAAGAATTGTTGAAACGCCGTGGACGGTAGTGGCGGCGGACGTTATGGAGTTTCCACCGAGTAAACGCCAACACAAATATCTTCTAGTGTTTCAAGATCTGTTCACTCGGTGGATCGAAGTGAAACCATTAAGACGAGCGGACGGAAAGGCGGTCGCCGCAGCGCTGGAAGAGCTGATCTTGTTCCGTTGGGAAACGCCGAAATTCTTCTTGACGGACAACGGACGAGAGTTTGTGAATAAACATTTGCTGTCGACATTGGAAAAGTATGGAGTGAAGCATGTCACTACTCCGCCGTACCATCCGCAGGCCAATCCTGTGGAAAGAAGCAACAGGACGTTGAAGACGATGATCGCCATGTATGCGAAATCAAAATTGGGATGACCATCTGCATGAATTTCGACATGCCGTCAATACAGCAACTCAGGTGTCGACGAAGGTGTCGCCAGCCTTTTCGAATTATGGGCGAGAGCCGACACCGGTGAATAGTCTACGACGAGAGGCAGAGAAGACGGACTTGATTCATCCGGGCGATCCCCAGGAGTGGGTCGAGCGAGTAAAACGATTGGACGCTCTACGTGACCTGGTGGCGAAATTCGTTGACGAGGCGCGAGAAACTCAAGCGAAACAGTATAACAAGGGTAGACGGTTAGTGACTTTTACGATTGGGGATGAGGTGATGAGGAGGGATCACCCGCTGTCAAACGCGGCGCAGCGTTTCTCCGCTAAACTCGCGCCAAAATTCAGCGGTCCGTTCAAAATCACGGCGATCCTTTCCCCCACGGTGTATGAGGTGGAAACGACGGGAAATCGACAGAGCGCCAAGGTGCACGTATCGGACTTGCGGCGCTATATCCCCCCCCCTCCCGCCAAGCCCGCCCCAAACCGCCCCTCGATATCAATACCGGAGATATTCACCCCTAATTCTGTTTGTTATCTGTTTAGGTCGAAGGAGAGATGGAAGGAGGCCGTGTTGACAAGGGGAAGCCAGGCGGAGACGAGGCGAACGGCGGACGGAAAGAGACTGGCAAGTTGGAGCCGGCCCATACCCAGCCTCGGCAGGATCTGGTGGGAGACCTCCAGGTCAGCCCCAACGCTTTCCCGTCCGTAGGCCGCGGACGCGGCCAAAAAGAGGACGTCGAGGGTGGATGGCCCGCCAGCGCGACGCCAAAACGCCGATTAAAGCGCAAGGCTCCGGCATCTCCCCCGCCCAGCCCGAGGAACGACAAGGAGGACCCGGGAGAGACCCTGGAATTACATCCATCCAGGGACCTCTACCGGTTCATGGGGCTCGACGAGTTCGACCCCATCGGGGTGGAAAGGACAACGGGAACCGTCCAAGGCCCCTCCTCGCTGCCCAGCGAGCAACTTCTCCTCGCTCTCTCGGGAGTAGCCCTCGTAGCGAAGGGCACGGGTGACTCCCAGTCCACGACGGAGGGAGTGATGCTGGAAGTAGCGGAGAGAACGCGGGCGGTCTCCGAATCCGGACCCCCCGAGCTGGACCGGGCCCCTCGTCCGCCTTTCAGACGAGGAGCACGACGAGGAGGACGAGTTGCTGCCGGAGGCCCCTCTGGAGATGATCCCGGCTGCCAAGCGGGTCTCCGGCCGACGAGGTGGACCGGGAGTTCCCTTTTCCGCGCTCGAAAGAGGCGAGGCAGCTCGTGTGGCATCGCTGCGAATTTCCGGCCGGCGCTCGACTCCAGCGGGTCGCGCCCATGGTGCGCCAGACAACGCACGGGGTGTGCCACCCCAAGCACGTTCCCATCGACTTCTCGAACGGTAGGGCCCCGCCACGACGATGGGAGAGTCGCCCGACGCCGACTCCAGCAACGCCCGTCCGCCCGGCTGAAGACGAACTGCCCCGGCCCATGCTGCGGCTCGACGACGGGTACAAGCGGCACCGCTATAATCCTCGCCGTATGCTCACGATCGAGGATTATGAGCTGCTGAGCCTGCCCCGTCCAAGAACCCCCAGCCCCGAGCCGGGTGCTCCCGTCAAATGGGCCTCTGAGACCCCCGCACCTGGACGGAGCCCTTTTTCGTCCACTCTCGGCGACTGCCGGACTACGGGGGTGATGCTGCAGGGGTTGCGGCCGATACCGACCGACAAACGGGTCGACCCACCCCCGCGGGCGTGCATGAACTGTTGGCAGGACGGGCACCGATGGGCGCAATGCCCCCGCCCCGCCGCTCCCTATTGCCTCAACTGCGATAGGCGCGGAGTGGGCATAGCGGACTGCCCCCGGTGTTCCGAGGCGGGTGGTGATGATATGATTTATTTATTAATATATGTGGACGATTTATTAATTTGCGGAAAGGATAAAAAGAAAATACAAGATATAAAAAAATTATTACAAAATAGAATTAAGATGAAACATTTAGGTAAAATAAACGAATACCTTGGCATTAATGTAGATTATGATTATAATGAAATGAAATTAAGTCCAACAAAATACATTGAGTCATTAGCAAAGAAATATAAAATAGAATACAGAAGTTTATATAGTACTCAGATGGAGACAAATTCAAAAATTGAAAAATCGGAAAATTTTGAAGCAGAATAAATTACAGAAACTTAATTGGAGCATTATTATACATTAATTCAGGTACGCGACCAGATTTTAGTCATAGTGTTAATTATTTGAGTATATTTCAGAATTGTTATACTCACTGAAAATATGCTTTACAAATCTAGAAATATTTGTACTCAATCAAAGAATTAAGTTTGCAATATTAAAGAAACGAGAGTTGTGATTTAATTGATTGCTATTTAGGTGCTGATTGGGCTAGCGATAACAGGAAGTCCACATCTGGCTATGTAATTAGATTATTCGGTAATGTAATTGACTGGAAATCGCGAAAACAAAAATATGTAACAAAAGCTTCAACATATGCTGAGTATGTGGCGTTGTTTGAAATTATAACCGAGTAGCAATATGTAAAGGAATTGCTAAAAATGTTGGATGTATATATTAAAGAACCAATTAAAATTTACGAGAATAATTTCGGTGCGATAAATATAGCAAAGTATGGAAATTTTACTAAAAACTCTAAGCATGTATAGAAATTTATTATCACTTTGTACACGAGAGCGTTAAAGAAAAAGAGATTGAAATTGTAAAAGTTGATTCAAAAGATAATGTAGCAGATATATTAACGAAAGATTTATGTAAAGAGAAATTTGAAATATTTAGAAATTTATTAAATGTAGCATAACGAAAATTGTCAAATTCAACTGAAGTTCTCAAATTCAAAGTTAAAATCTCCAAGTTCTACCAAAATTCTTCAAGTTCATAATTAAAAGTCCCAAGTTCAACTGAAATTTGTCAAGTTCTAAGTGAAGATTATCAAGTTCAGTTGAGATTCTTCAAGTTCAAAGTAAAAAGTGTCAAGTTCACCTAAGTTTGTTCAAGTTCAGAACTACATTTCGTCAAGTTCAAGTTTAGTTTCTCACGTTCAGATGATTTATGTAAAAAGAGTACATTTATACTGTACGAGCGCACGACACACAAACACATGTACGCCTTTCATCTTGAGCGCATCACGTGATGCGTACGAGCCGGTGTGTGACGCCGCTGCGGCCCACGTCGGCTGACTTTAACCAACCCGCGCCAAGCGAACACGTAATATAACCGTAGGATAGGTTACTTTAATTAAATATATTGCTTCCTCATAGAGGAAGCTTTGTGACGGTGAAAAAAAGTTTTTGAAAAAACACCATAGAAGCTTCTTTTCAGTCAATTGGAGTCGAATACACCATTTTTAGAAAATGTCCATATGTATGCGTGCACGTGTGTATGTGTGTGAGTGTGTGTGTGTGTGTGTGTGTGTTCCCTGCTGTAACATTTTTCGGTTGAATTTTTTCGGACAGAGCGAAAAATTTTTGTTTCATTTTTACGATGTGTGGAAAAGAATTATCGTATATAGATGAATGGCTATTTAAAACAAAAATCGATTTTCATGTTTTTTCAAAAATAAAAATTCATTTTTTGAAGGTGTTAGAGTCAATATTATAATTATGTGAACAATGCATTATATCTGCCACAAAATATTTGTATAGCTATATTAATGTTTTAGCGATTCATGGAAACGTAATTTTTTTTAAATGTGTAATATCTTTTTAAAAATAAAAGATATCGTAACGAATCTTTTTTGTAAATATATAATATATGTGTGTATGGTTTGTTAAAATATTGACTTATTAAGTATTATATTCAGCGAAAAAAATTATTTTGTACAAAAATGCAGTTTTCTGTGAGCTACGGTAACTGCCGTAAAATTAATTAAATCGCTTTGAAATTTTGTGGAGATATAGAGTTTAGTACCTGAACAACTGTATATTTTTTGGGGCATATCTATGCATAAATTTTAGTGTATTGACTTGAACTTTATAAGACATTAAGCTCATAACAGACAACATTTGTGCAAAATTTATAAATGATCCTCTGATTATTTTTGGAAAGTTTTAATTTATAAATTTTGTTTATTTTTTTCAATTTTTTAGAAGCGCCAAAAACAAGTCATTCGGACAAGAACTTTATGCAGAGATACATTATTTATAGAGGCTTTAAAAAAAATGTTTTTTTTTTCTATTTGAGCTATAACAGGGGGAAATATAGTGCGGATGAACCTATACAATGGATACCTACATAATGGAGCAATAAATCCATTTTAAATGATAATAACTAATTCTCTTTTTGAGGAAGCTTTGTGCCAATTCAATTGGCAGCGGTTTTTTCTCTTCTCCAACTCAACTGTGATTCATTTATTTAACAAAAGGTCCTTAATTTATTGCTCTTTGTCCTCCGTAGGACAGTGTACATTAATAACAACATACCTATTACCTTCGATAACAATGTAAGAGAGTTTATCATTAAGGAATTTGAAATTGTCAACTGAATGTTGCCCACCTAGTTTCTTGTACTGCTACTAAATCTAATTCGTACCTATCTGCTTCCTTAATGATTTCTCGGAACACAGCTGCTCTGTATAGACTACGAACATTTCACGATCCCACTCTTAAGTCCCGCTTTATTTGGTTTTTGTGCTTGTGAGCCATGATAGTAATTTAAAGCCGACCCCAGGTGAGTCCACCTTCCCAGGGGTGATCTGTTCTCATATCTCCCTCAGACTACATATGAGAGTTTTCCGATTATAACCAGGCATGTGTCAACTGGTCGTCTCAGGCACCATACGGATTCATATCAACCTAGCGCCCCTTGCAAGGCAATGCGCCTCCACTGGCCTTGCTATTGCACAGACCAGGTGGCGTATCATTCTACACATCCCCTTTCGAGGCAGTTGTCATCGTTCCCGCATCCTCCACGCCAGTAGGATTTTCGGCTCTTTTTTAAGTGATAGTGAAAAGTACAGATAAAGCAAGTAATATGAAGAAGAAAGAGGAAAAATATGATTGTTGCTTGCGTAGTATTTCTGTATTAAAGCACTCTATATCAGTGTGATCTCATCATACCTACGCCTGGACCTATCGGCTGTCCGCGGATGCCCTACTAAAAAATCTCAGGTGAGATTTCAGGTGAATTCCCAGATGAAACATCACGCCAAAATCTCAGGTGATTTTAAATTAAAAGCTTCATTATAACTGTAGTTTTTTTTACTTTGGAAAAAATCTCAGGTGAGATTTCACCTGAGATTTCAAGTGAGTTCTCCGGTGATATCTCAGGTGACATGTCACCTAAGATTTTGTCAACTTGAATAATGCTAAAACAGATATAAAAGGTTTTGTAACATCTATTTTCCGATGTATCATCAAGATGATAAGACCTTATGGCACGTTTAAAAATCGGAAAGATCAATTATTAAGAAACTACAATGATAACGAAGCTTCTAATGTTAAATCAACTGAGATTTTGACGTGACATTTCAGGTGAGGTTTCATCAATCTGAAATCTCTCCTACGATTTTTTAGTAGGGTGCTCTTCAATTTCATCGCAGCTAACCTATGTCTCAGGGTCTGATCCTATATCCGTAACCTGAGGACGCGCTGTGTCGTGGTGATAGGCACCCATCTGTTTAGAGCGACACAGATTTTTGTCCCCATATCATTAAAAAATGACATCACCCACATACACAGACAAGCGTACTCGTCCATGTAGATATTTTCAAAAAACATAATTTGAAAAACAAAACAAAAACAACCTAAAAATAAATTTTTAGAGAAACTTTTTTTTTGAGTTGAAAATAAAAAACTCCTTTTTCTTGCCTGCTGCGAACTAGGTATGTTTATTCATGCCGACGATTCGAGCACTTTAAATATGTGATCCTTTTCAAGGATAAAGAAAATGTTCATAACAATTTTTTAAGTTAGCGATGTCAGTTATTCAATTGACATTATTTTTTGACGAAAATATGTGAAACATTTCAGAGAATTTCCGTCTGAATTTACATTTCTCTATGTCTAAAATTGATACATTATCGAAATTAAAATTATTTTGGCTGAGTATACAGTGCAGAACGATCATCGGATTTTTTATGTAGTATTGATCCTCGTGGCATCGTTTTTCAGACTTGTTTGTCTAGCATACGATGCATTGCAATTATTACAATTGATTTTATAAATAACGCCAGATTTTTCCCATTTGTCGATGGGGTTTTTGCTGAGTTTTGTGAAACCCAACTTCCTTGACATTTTATAAATGTTATTTATGTTACATTTCCGAAAACCCTTGTTAAACTTTTTTTTGACTAGCTTCTTTTTTAAAGCTTCCTATAGGAGGAAGCAATAATAAAAAGTAATATATCGACTCATATATTTTATTAGTAAACTATTACACATACAAAATGTAATTCTTTTGCCATTTAGTACACGAGAGTTGCAGTACAATGAAGAAGAAGGTGATGTCCACATTCATTTGCAAGGTAGATCAGTAAGCTTAAATGTTCCAATGAATGCACTAGAGCACTATGATCCACATAAAGTGAGCGCACCGCCTCAGAGCAAAATTAATCTTGACTGGGTATATGGATATAGAGGAAGAGATTGTAGGAATAATTTACATCTATTACCAACTGGCGAAGTTATTTATTTTGTTGCTTCCGTAGTTGTACTGTACAATACGGAAGAGCACTGCCAAAGACATTATCTTGGTCACACAGAAAATGTGAAATGGTAAGTATTTATTGTTTTATATAAAAAAAGTTTATAATCAACCTTTTTACGTTAATACCCACATATCAACGGTTGGGGCAAAGATGGTTCGAAAAAAGCGTTTTTAAATGGATTTTTTGTAATATATGCACGTTTTTCGCATTTTTACGCACTAGAAATAGAGCCTAAAATACGTCTTTTAGCCATATATGTATACAGATGTATATTCATATATACAGTTCCAGTGCGTTCCATTTTAAGCAATCCACGTAATTATCTTAAAAACTAAGGGAGATGAAGATAAAATTTTACCAGGGTTCTTATACCTAAAATTTATTTTACTTAAAATTACCTAAAACAAAAAAAGTAAAATATTTATTACAATTTAAATTTAATATTATAAAAGTATATCGTATTCCGGATAAAGTGGGTGTAGTTAGAAGTCTTTAGACCCATTTTAATTAATACAATATATGACTCTATCGTTCCGTATAATTGATAAAGAAAAAAGGCTTTATCGGTCTTGCGGAACCATTTTTC
>JAXIUT010018499.1:0-19486 GCA_035586675.1 Eurytoma californica | reverse complement strand
TTTAAAAGTGTGTGTCGAAATGGATGATTTTTAAACACTTCTAAACACTTTTAAATATTTTTAAACATTTTTACACATTTTTGAACAATTTTAAACAAAAATTTTTTTCACCAGGGTAATTGATTGCATTTATTATTACGACGTATTCAAGTAGTATTTTTACCTGTATTCTCTGCTATCATTTTCCGATTTTAATGGGCTTGCGAGATACTCAACATCAATTTCTTCTCCGTACATCATTGCAATCACTCAGCAACAATTATATGTATTAAATTCCCAGAATTAAACAAATTTAAAGCCCAGCACTGTGAACCTCAGCTTAATCATTTCGTAAATTCGACATCAAAGTCGAGTCCTCGGTTTATTTAAAAGACTCGTTGCACCACACATTCGTATCGTCCACTCCTCATTGCTCATTTAGTAACTAAATTCGATACTCAGCGCTAAAAATCCGTTTTAATTTTTTTATTCAGTGGTGACACTTGGAAGCTGCCTAATATAAAAAACTACGCTTAGATTTTGGATAACTTCCAAAGTTCCAAATAATGCCACAGAGTGGGAAATTAACGCAGTTTCTGGCGCTGCAGTAGCGTTTAGTTACCAATTGACATATAGGTGTGCGGATCCGACCGATCGGGGATATACAGTAAAGGTATACCTACAAGTTCACTCACACCAAGCAGAGTGTATTTTGTGTATAGGACAGGCGCGTGCCGAGCATCAGTATAGCGATACGGTCAGCGGTGGAGAGAGATACTCCCCCGTATAACTCGTATAACTGCGGAGTGAAGGGGGGCCTCGGGGCACCGTGTGGCTAGGGAGCTGGCGAGTCGCAAACAAAAACATGGACGCCGTCGAGGTGACTACGTCGGGGGAGCCGAGAGCGGGCCTCGGCCACGTCTGCCGGGTCTGCCTCCTCGGCAGCCTCTTGGCCCGCGACCTCTACCACGGGGACGGCCTCCTCAGCCTGGCTGACAAAGCCATGGCCCTCGCCAGCGTTAAGGTTAGCCACCGCGCAGAGTATAACCCCTACTGTATGATGCTCTCCCTCGGGAGCGACTTCTTGCTGGATCAGTGCTTCCGAAAGCGATTTGTCTTTCTTTTTTGTTGTTGTCCAGCAGTGGGAATACGCGGGGATCGTGATATTTTGATGTGTATTAGTTTATGTGTGTTTCGGAGCGAGTGATAGGATGGATGTTGAGAGATACTTATTTTTTTATGTTAAATTAAGAAAAGCATTGTTTTGTTTGCTTTGATTTAGAGAGTCCGCTGTTGTTGAGCAATTGATTACAAGCTTAGTTCTTTAATAAGTATTTGATATGACATTGAGTAATATACCAGGAAATATGTATGAATTAGGAAATAAGAGAAAGTTACTTTCGATTAGCATTTACTTCGCTTTTGTAGTAATTCTATTTTAAATTAAATAATTAACTTTGAAATTATTTTTCAGATGGAACCTGGAGATGGATTGCCGTCTAATATGTGTTGTGACTGCAGTGACAAACTGGAGGCTGCTTACAAGTTCAAGCTACAAGTAGAGGAAGCAGACAACGTTCTGCGAGAAAGACTGGACTCTTTACAAATGAAGGAGGATCTCTTTTTTTCCGATGAAGATGTTAACTTATCGCATAGAAGTGACGTAGGGGAAATTACGGAGGAAAGCTTGTTGCTAAAGGATCACATGGATTTGTTGAATGTTCAAAAGATGAGCGAAGGAGAGGACGTTTTGCAGAGTGTACAGAAAGTAGAATGTGATATTGATTTGCAGCAGCATCAAGTAGAAAAGCAGGAGCAGCAAGAAGTTAACCAAGTGTTGAACCAAAGTGAACAGATGAATATTCAAGGAGATGAACAAATGCAGGTGATCGATGGCGAGCAACAGTTGGTAATGCAAGACGATAAAAATTTACAGGAAATGCATGATGAGCAGCACAATCAGTCATTTGGAGCGCAAGAACTTCAGGAAATGATGTTCAATGAAATTAATAATCAGGAGGTAATGCAGGAGGAAATTAATCATAGTCATCAATTGGCTATGCACGAGCACAATTATGGGGTAGAATCACAAACTTGTGATATTACCAGTGAAAATGATATATTAAATCAAGAGGTAAGCTCAATTCTTTATTCATTTGTCTGTAATATTTCTTTTTAAAGATAAATAATTTCATTTATTTTTTGTAAAAGGAAATTGAGCAAGATAATAGAATGGAGCAGGATAGTAAAGAAAATATAGAAAAACAACCAATGAATGAAGAAAATGAAATTCACAATGTGCCACAAGAATCTTTATCAAGTCAAGGAACACGCAGAAGTAAAAGGAAAATAAATCAAAAATCCAATGTTGACCGAGATTCTGATGAAGAAAATTATTTTGAAAATCTCAATCTGAGCTCTAGATTAAAGCAAGTTCAGATGGAGAAATCGGAAAAAGTCTACTACCTGTGTTATTTGTGTGAAAAACAATTTATATCGAAGGAAGTGCTGAAGGAGCACATGCATTCGCATGAGGAAGTTAGAAAAACTTTGTCCACTACGAAAAAGAATACTGATAAAGTGTTGAAAACACCAGAAAAACCACAAAGTGCCAGTCCAACTTTGCCCAAACCACCTTCAAGTGGAAAACGTCCAAACAAATGTCCACATTGTGGAAAGGAGTATTTGTACATTATTTCTTACAATAAACACTTGAAGCAACATGAAAAAGAGAAAAGCAACGTAAAGGTGGAAACGATGCCCTTGGAAGTATCGTTTCACGAAGACGACGATGCTATAGATTTCCATGATTACGAAAACAATAGCACTGTAGACTCGGATATTGAGGACGAAGAGAAGACAGAAGAAACAGAAGAACAAGTTAAGAAATCCGGGAAGAAGCTTGCTTCTCTTAAATGTAACATCTGTGATCAAGAGTTTGCTGGAGCAGAAAAGTTAAAGGACCATAGATCAAAACATGTAGTAGAAGGCGAACTTACAGAACAAGATTTGAGGCAAGATGAAGAGGAATTTTCAGCAGGTAATAACTCGCTTGCTATTTTATTTAAAATAAAATTTTGCTTTCATTTATTTCCAGTTCTTTATAACCAACTTATTATTTTTCTTATTTAACAGAAACTTCTAAAAACAAAGAAGATGAACTCAGCAGTCAGGAGGAAGGCGCAGAAGCAAAGCAGGAGGACGTAGCAAAGGAGCTGAAATGTCCTCACTGCCGTATGCGATATGCGCACAAAAAGTCTTTGGCGCGTCACATGGAGAGCCACTGTGGCACGAAGTACAGCTGCAAGTTGTGCCATCAGAGCTTCACGCGCAAAGATCACCTTCGCCGCCACGCCGAGCAGCACGGCAACCGGCTCAAGAGCTTCAGGTGCACCCAATGTAATAAAAGCTTCGGCAACGAGCTCACTCTGCGGAACCACCTCATCGCGACTAATCATAAGACTGTAGTCCACGGCCAGGAGTACGATCCCAATAAGAGGATCAAGCGTGTTGCAGCCAAGGCCGCGCAAAGAATCATCGATCAGATTAAAACCGATCTAGACGAGGAGGATGAGGAAGATGATGATCAGGACAGCGATAGAGATAAGGGCTTTGAATGTGATATTAAGAGTGATGTTACTAGTGCCGAAGATGAACAGGTACACTTTTTTTTTGTTTTTACATGCGTGTAGAAATTTAAATTAAGCTAAAACTTGTACTATAAATGAAGTACTTTTTTATTGAAATATAATGGAAAATTAATAATGATTTTTAACAGTCGGAGGGATCAAAGAAGCAGCAGCGAAGTAGCGGCAAGTCGCTCTACTGCGAGACCTGCAATCAGAGATGTACCTCGAAGCAAGCCTTAACAAGGCACATGGCGCAGCACGTGAAGGATGAGAGTACGTCGAAACAACAAGAAAAAATCAAGAAGGAACATCTGGAAAGCATCGAGAGCGAGGCGAAGGATGAAGAAGATGAAATGGAGGAGGACGACGACAACTTCGAGGGTGGACTGGGCTGGCTGATGGACAAGCACGAATGCCCGACCTGCAAAAAGTGTTACAGCACTAAGAAGTCGTTGCTCAGGCATCAACTGCTTCACGAGGAGCCGAATTTCGAGTGCGACATTTGCAATGTCAAGTTTTACCGCAAGGACAAACTCAAGGCGCACTACGATAAGTGCTCGGAGAAGAATCCGGATCAGGTGCGAATGTGCAACATCTGTGGCGATAGTTTCGAGAACAACGAAATTCTCAAGGAGCACCGTGCCAAACACGTCACTGAGGGTATTCTCACGGAGGAGGACCTCAGGGAAATCGAACCCAGGCCCGAGGATAAAAATGGCGAGAAACCTCCAAGGAAGAGACGCACCGATATCGTTGGGCTCGAGTGCACTGAGTGCAATAAGCAGTATACTTCTAGGAAGGGGCTGTTGAGACACATACAGGTTGGTAAACTATTTTTTTTTTTTTCATTTTTTTAAATGAAATTTTATGTAGGTATCTTTGTATACTGCATCTGGTGTACTTTTAGTCATCTTATTGTCAATTAATGACCTTTTATAACGAAAAGAACAAAAATACAGAAAATCAATGAGATATTAGAATTTTAGAAAAAAATTTATCATCTTATAAGAAAAGCTATTTAAAATTGAGATCCGAGAAGTTAGGATTCAACAATACATTACTTGGTGCTTTTTAAATTAATAGTAAAAAGTCGTTATATAAAATAACTAACAATGTATTTCTACCTAGTCATACAAAGGGACACTCATACATTGCTTAATTTTTACTTTGTAATTGTAGATGGTTAATCCTATTTAGAAATAAATAAATAAATTACTATTTTAGGTACACGAAGGCAAAAAGTACCTGTGCGACATCTGCCCGAAGAAATTCTACCGTAGAGAGCACCTAAAAATCCACGTAGCCAAGCACAACATGATAAAGCCGTACAAGTGTCCCCGCTGCAGCAAGCGCTTCATCAAGGAGGAGCAGCTTAACAACCACGTGACAAAGCACGACAGGCCTTTCAAGAAGGCAAAGGACACGTCGTCGTCGAAGCGCTTCCTCTGCGAGATCTGTTCGAAGAGCTTCACGCAATCGACGACGCTGATCGCCCACCTGCGTGCCCACAATGGAATCAAGCCGTACGTGTGCGAGGTGTGCTCGCGGCCCTTCACCACCAACGCCTACCTCAAGATGCACATGCGCACCCACACGCAGGAGCGTCCTTACATCTGTCAGTACTGCTCGCGCGCGTTCGCTCGCGCCGACACCCTGGCCAACCACCTGACCTCGCACACCGGCGAGGCCAAGTACCACTGCAAGTACTGCCCGAAGCACTTCCGCCGGCTTAAGTCGCTCAAGGAGCACGTCTTCATACACACGGGCCAGCGGCCGTACGCCTGTCCCACCTGCGACCGGCGCTTCAACAACAACGGCAGTAGGTACGCGCACAGCAAACGCTGCAAGCAGCACCTGCTGCAGGACCGGCCGTCCCATATCACCGTGCACATGCTCGAGGACCTGAGGCCCGAGCAGGCGCAGCAGGCCCAGCAGGAACAGGAGGAGGTGCAAGAGCAGCAGCTGCAGCTGCATGATCAGGAGATCCAGCAGAGGATACACCACGCGACCATCGGCCAGGCGCAGATCATCAAGCCGCAGAACATCAAGACCATCACGATCGCTAGGTCGGATCATAATGCCCTCGGGCAGCACGTCATGGCGCACCAGGAGATACTCATGCCGCTCATACTGCCCCTCACCGTCACGCTCACGGACGTCGGCGAGGAGGTCATCTTGCCCGAGGGCACCAAGATTTTTACAGCGTAGGCTGACTGTGATCCAATCGCGAGATTCTTGGTCTAATGGGTGTTGTGTTTTCGTACGAGGAATCGGATCTTTTTAATGTCTTGATTATACCAAGATGAATCATCAATGGCTATAAGAAAATCATATCATTAGTCATAATGATAACAGGTTTTACTTTTATTTAACTTCATTTTCATGTAAATTCAATTCAAATTTTGTTGTTTGAGATCAAGAGAAAGATTGATATTATATGTGTTCGATTTTCAATGTTATTTACTTTATTTGTGAATTGAAGGTATTTTTTATTGTATGTCGTTTATGATTCATGTAGAATGTAAAAATAACAACATTAACGTCGAAAAAGTGCACCTGCTGGACTTTTCAGAGAATAAGAGCATCAGTTGACACTCCAGTGCGCGAATGTTCTGCTCTGAAAAATAGTAAATGCGAGATTAATGTATTATCATTGTGTAACATAGATTATTGCGGTTTTATTTTTTACACGAGAGCATGCGGTGTTTGACGTGTATACCTATACAGTAAAACAGCAATTACGGACTGTTACGTTACTTTTTTATGCGAGACATATACTGTACGAAATTTTTCGATTAAACTAACTACATAACTTTAAAGAAAATATCTCTTTTTAAATGAATATAGTAAAAACTGGGCATTTTCATTGTAAAACAATTTTTTTTTATTAATGTTTGTAAATAATTCAATTAGGTACTAGCAATGATAATTGACAAAAATTGAAATACATCAACGATAAAATCGTGTATTAAAGGAAGAATGAAAATGCTCAGAACGACTTACTTACGACAAATCTTACTTCATTAAAATTACATTTTGTAATTCTATAAAGAAATATATCGTCTTCATAAGCTTATAAGGAATTTATTATTCCTTAGAAAATAGATTCTATTGTGATGATGACTCTACCATGTTTCTTGACCTATCATAACGAACACAAAACTTTATTTTCTTTCTATATAGTTAGTTTTCCTCTAAAGGGATATTTTATATGATATTTATTACGAATATTCAAGTGCGTTATAATGTACACAAAATAATAATAAGTGGACCATCCAGAGCATTGACACGTGTTAACTTTTTTTACTGCACAACGAGCGATTGCTTCGAACTATTGAAGCTATAGGTACTGAACGTAAGTGAAACTTTTTCACAACATTGTAAGACTAAAGGTGGCGAAAGTCCTTCGTGTATCCATACCAATTTCATAATAACAATATCTCATATCGACCATTCATTAAAAAAAATTGTGAAGATCGAAGTTTTCTTTTCAATGGATATTGATTTAATATAAAATTTAAGATTACTATTGCTCAATGATATCATTGTTGTATGTACATTGTATTATGCTTTGTTAAGCTTTAAGTTTTTTTTTTCTTTGCAGCTGAGATATGTAAATTATATGCTTGATTTTTTGAGAGTTTAAAAATCATTCAACATTCATACTAATTTCTATTATTAAATAATTGAATTGAATCTGTAAAAATATTATAATTACTACATAGTATTTTTCGTTAATTTAAATTTAACAGCAAACTATTAAAAATAGTTTTACAAAAATAATGTGAGACGATTTATTAATCATTGAGTGTTTTTTAAATTCCTTAAAACAATTGTTGCGTTTATATGATTTTGTATGCGTTTTACTATGAACACAAGAATAAGAAGAGTTAAACTTCTTTTATATTTCATAGTTTAGTTTATGTATTTCCGACTTCTCTGGGCCGAAACATTTTCTACAATCATTAAACGAAATGTCACGATTTCCAAACTAATTTTTGTGTAAATATACGTTAATAGATATAATGTGAATAAAAATATCGTAGATATATTGCTAAAAACTCGTACTGTTATAATGAAACGTGAATTTTTATAGCCATAATATAAATTGGCTTTTTGTAGTTTAAATATTAAGCACAGACTAAAGTTTTTTTTAATAACGTCCGAGCAGGCTTGCACACTTTGAAAAAGTTGTAAAACCATTAGTAAACAGTTTTTCTAGTAATTCAGGATAAGTCAATTTTAATTTGAATGCAAGAATATCTGGTGTTAAAATTTATAATAAAATTTATTTATTTTATTTAGATTAATGCGAAAATGTCTTTTTAATATTACGTATAAACATTCACGTAATACTATTAATTAATGAACATTATGATTTAAATAAAAAAAATTTATTAAATATTGTATCCATTCTGCTATTTTTCTATATATCACCTGTAAATATTTATTACATCCACATATGGTTAAAAAATTGATAATCTTTAATATTGAAGTAATACGGAAGTACTTTTTTCCAATAATTTAAAAAATGTTTAATTTTTAAAAGGTCACTTTTACAAAGAAAAAAACAAAACCACGTGGTAGGGATTGTTCGGAGCAATCAGCTGATCAACAATTTCTAAACACGTGGTCCTTGCGCTTTGAGATGAAAGCAGTCGAAATAAATGCTTTCAACATAATGTTTTAAATAAAAAATAATTAAATCACAATGTTTTATAATTGAATCGTCAAATTTTAGTGTCATTCATCAAAATCACTGAAATTCGTCAGTTATGTTCAGTGCCATTCGAAATTTCGTCAGTCAGGCCGGCAGGCGGGGCGGCAAAAATGGATCCCGCAAGCAGAAAAAAAAAATACCGAAAAAAGTTAAACTGAAAACTATGCCAAGTGTGTAATTGAATTATTTTTATGAAAGTTTTTAATTATAAGATTTTCTTATAGTGCTAACTGTTTCAGGTTTAAATGTAACCTACAAATTTTTTTCTAATTCTATTTTTTGTTTAAGAATTTTACATTGTTTTGTGAATCTAAGAATAAATTTTCGTTTAATTTAAATAATAGCATTAAATTTATTTTACAATTGTCTTTTCTACATTGCAGTATTTAAGTATCCGGTCAGTAAAGAGTCCGACAGAAGAGTGTACGTATGGGGTCTGCAAGAGCATGGTGCTCTTGGAACTGAAAAGAAGATTTCATTTGCTGATGAGGGTATTGCTTATGCTGGTGTTCCACATCGATTAACATTTGGCGAATATTACAATGTAGTTGACATTGCGTGTGGTTATGGTTTCACAGCCTTTGCCGTAAAATCCAAAGATCATAAAGTAGTCTATGGAAGTGGTATAAATTCAGATTCGCAAATTGGTAAGATTAAATTATTTTATTTTGAACAGATGTATTGTTCATTAAATTCAATTAATTAATTAATTTTTTTTTTTGTTTTTTCAATAACAGGTTTCCATCCAAAGGACGAAAAACTAGAATTTCCAATTATAAGAGAACCAAGGCCAATATTCATACCTTTAAAAGAAAAGACAACTCATGTACTGGGACTTGCAGCTGGTAGGGCACATTTGCTCATCTTGACGGATGAAGGGCTTTATGCTTTAGGGAACAATGGATATGGCCAGTGCGGTAGGCCAATTATAGAAAATGAAAATTATTTACACAGCAAAGCTGTTAGTTTTATACCAAATGTAAAAGGGGCAAAAATAACTGCTGTGACTGCTGGTCAAGATCACAGGTTCTGATTTTATTAATCTATTTTATTTTTATTCTACCCTATAAAGCATATTTAATAAAATATTAAATTTTCAGTTTATTACTGACAGAAAATGGAGAAGTATTTGCATTTGGTTGGGGAGCTGATGGTCAAACAGGTCTTGCTCATTATCGGAATGAATATAGACCTTCATTGGTAAAGGGTGACTTAGCGGGTGAAAAAATTGTTAAAGTTGCCTGTCTAGCAGACTGCGTTCTTGCCCTTTCAGGTATAATTATAATAATTGGCCTCTTTGTTAATTATAATAACTGGATACATTGTAATTTTAAATAATTTAATTACAGAAAAAGGTAAGGTATTTGGCTGGGGAAATAGTGAATATTCACAGTTACCAATTCAAGGAGACTTTCAACAGATTAATATAGCGACAGAATTGAAGATCTGTGAAAATTTAGGTCGCATTATTGACATAGCTTCTGGTGGAAGTTTTTGTATGGTTTTAAATGGTATAGTCTAATCAACATCTTCTCATTTAAATTTTTCTACAATTACATTAAACAAACATCCTTTCAGACGATGGAGAAGTATTTGTTTGGGGATTTGGAATTCTAGGTTTAGGCCCAGACGTTCAGAGGATTTTAAAACCAACTGTTATTCCAAAAACTCTCTTTGGTACCAACGTTTACGATCCCGATTGCAAGGCAAAACTATATTTCATGTCATCCCTAATAAAGTGCAATAATTTGATATCGTAAACTATAAAGTGCAATATTCAAATTTCAGGTTTCCAAAATATTTTGTGGAATCAGTCAATTGGGAGCCATCACGAATAATGGACATCTGTACATGTGGGGGAGGAATAAGTTTGGAGCGCTCGGCCTTGGTCACCGCAAAGATCAGTACTTCCCTCTGCGAGTAAGACTCTTATTCTTTAATAATTCTTTGAAAATAACGTCTAGAAATTTATAGCATAGTTTTTTTTTTAAATTTTATTTTTTGGTTGAGCTCGAAAGCAATTAATTAAGAAAAAAAAAATAAAAACGATTTGAAATTTGATTTGAATCAAAGTCTATTATTTTCAGTTGTATGTGTTTTTTTATCCAAAAATATTTATCATCTAATCGACAATTTTTTCCTCAAGGTTGCAATCGGCGCGCTAGTGCAGAAAATCTCTTGCGGAGTAGACCACACAGTATCGCTTTGTAAGCCGTATATTTAAACAAATAAAAACTTTATTTTTTAAATATTAAAAGATAAAGTATACATCGTTAATATAAATCTGTGAAAAAGTCGTTTAAAAATATCGAAAATTTGTACAGACACGTAGGCTTAAGATTAAAAGCTTGTCATCTACAATAAAAATATATAATCTTTTACAAAAGTTGCAGTCCTTAAGCATAATTCAATGAAGTATAAAACAGACAAGAGAGAGAAGAGATACATGAATTAAAAAAAATGACGTGAATCCGGGTTTCTCGGTTTTCGTTCTCTATGGCAGTGTGACGTCGAATGATGGGGCGTGCGCTTTATTCCTCAAAACAGTCGAGCAACAAGAGCCAGCAGGATCAGAGGAGTGATCACCAAGGTGCCCGCTCCACTCTTGCAGACCAGATTCTCAAAGGAAATCGTGTACTTTATGTTGTCCGGGAATCGACACACTTTCATATCTGCAACAAAAGAAGCGCATTCAGAATTAGCGAAAAAAATCTTGCTCGCATAAACGAATCATCGAAAGAAGAATGTACCTGTGCAACCGAAATTTCCAGTGGTATTGGAAACGGACCTAACGGAGACGTAGTAGGGTCTGCACTCATGCAAGGTACTAGCGTCATTGCAGCTCATGTCGAAGCTGTGGGAGTTGCTTGTGATCGATGTACAGTCATCCGCGCTTATTGTCGCGCTTGAGTTCACGTGCAAAAGTTCTCGCGACGAACACACCTTCAGTGTACTCGTACCTATGCCTTGCACCTGAGAGAAAGAAAATAATTAATTCCAGCAATGAGTGTAATTGACAGTGTATTTATCAATTTGTACAGTGTCATTTATACGTTCACAATTTCTTTTCAAATTATAGATTAGATTTGTTTTTATATCATATTAACTTAAAGAATTAAAACATTTTGGATAGTGTTGAGGATTCTTTTTTAAGTATCAGTTTTACAGATTTTTGTTGTTGTTGCTTTAATAGTCATGTTATTGTGCTACGATGTGTCAATAAAATTGAATGTAGTAACTTATTCTAAACTGCATGGAAAAGGCTTTACCGTATTTTTATTAAATAAAACTGCGTTGTATGCACTGATTAAAGATACTGTACTTACTTTTATTCTGGGAGGATTGTCTGTATTGTCGGTCATGAAGTAATTAGGATGAATCCTGTAAAAGTTAACGCCATTCGGTCCGACGTAGTCTGTTACTTGGCGAGGACCATTTCCTTGTGCATCGTAGTCAGCTCCGCACCCCGAGTTGATGAGGCGCCTAGGAACTAAACAACAGAAGGATTCAGTAAAAACTTTTATACTCGCTTCGATTACCCGAGAATGAATGTCAATCAAATTCATTGTACTTTTAAACCGTTACAATTGTATTTCCATCATTGTGGAACAAACTTTAATTTGCCTTTTTAAATTTACGATTAGAATTTAAAATTCGAACTGAAATGAGATTATTTTTGAAAATCGTATCAACGAACCTCGCTTGATTCTGTTAACCATAGTGTCGACCGCTGGGTACGAGTCGCTGGTTTCACTGGTGGTCACGGAAACCGCGTCGTCTTCTGAATTCACTACGAATTCCGTCCAGCGGTCCTTGCTATTGAAGGCCATGAAGAGTACCACCGCGTCTGAAAAATCCGAAAAATTCATATGAACGAACAAAAAAATGGCACTTTTTCAATGAAGAAACAGTTATTTTTGTTTCAGGAAAAATAAAGACGTCTTCAGTTTCGCATACCAGGTACTTCCTCCCGCATTGTCTTCAGCGTGTCGTTACACCACTGCCTGTCGTTTTCCGATATACTCGACTGGTAAGGCACGAATAGAATGACGTCGGATTTGCCGCCGCCCCAACCGATTTGGTGCTCCCCGTTTAATTTTCTCGTTTGTATGTCTCTCAGGATCTCCAGTGACTTCGCTAAATCGAAACCCTTTGCAGCTGGAAAAAATGATGTAAATTCTGATGTAGGGTCTTGTTTTTCTCGTAAAGTGCGGATGAATTATTATAAATGTGATTAATATTGATGAATATAGTTTAAGATTTTGTGAATAATTTTATACGAGTACTTATTTATAAAGACAGGCCGAGCGTAAAAAATACATTTCAATGATATAAAATGAATGTAATTTAAAAAATAGACGTGGCTCTAAATTATCTCTTTTACATATGACGTGGATAATTTTTTTTACATTAAAACGGTGTATTAAACAGATCTTGATGAGCTTATTTTTAACCAATTTTTTAAGTAAATTTTTCAAATGATCTATAAAAAATTACTGCACTAGCATTTTTTTCAAAAATATGATAAATTAGTATACCATTCAATATTGGAATTAAAAATCATTGCGATATCAATATTGTAGTTTCTGTACTGTTCTGAATTCTTATCGTAGTGATAAAAGTTTCAGACAGACAGTTTGCGATACTAAGCCATCGCTATATTTTAACGAAAGAATCGAATTATTTCTTTGATAGGATGCAAACTCATTTACTTAATCTCTCGTATTGAGAAGAGTTGTAGCTGTAGAAGTCGATAATATGGTAGCTCGAGTTGATCATCAGCTGGCCGTCCCGTCCATTCATCAAAGTAAAATTGCTGTTGTACTTGTTTATGTCGAGGTTCTCCAGCAATTGCCTGTACCAAAAGAATTCACAATGACACTTTGAAAACGAAATTTTAATAGCACCTCAACGAAGAACTGAAGTATATATTTACGAAAGCATTGACTTCATAGCGTCGAACGGCCAAGCGGTGTCCAGGACGATCGTCAGATCCACCGCTGGTTCGCTGATATCGGTAGCCTGATTCTCGCTGAACTCGCAAGTGACGTCGCCTTTCATCGTCGCTGAATTGATTAAATTTGGTTGAAATAAAATAATTTTTTTTTATCGACGTTTTGTCACAGTTTTATAAGGATAAGGCGGAACTTACGTATGAAGGTCAGAAGTTCATCTACCGCCTGCTTGGCGAACTTTTCAATAGCTTCCGAAGAGAAGGTAGCCGTGGCTAAACCGGAGCTCAGAACTACCGTCGCGCTGTGGGTCTAAAATTGAAAAAGACTCATTGCAAAATCAACTATACATACAACTAAAGTAGAATCTACAGTTAAATTAAATCATAATTAAATTGTTTTTAATAATAGTAAATTATTTATAAAGCTTCACTATTACTTTATTTTTAGTATTACATGCATTTAAGTTTACAGTTGTTTGGGTATTATCAATGTGTTGATTTAAAAAAAATGAACTTACGAAGATAAATGATGAATCAGATAGTAATTTAAATCATTTGATGAATCACCTGATAAATCTCGTAAGGTTTTCAAACAAACTTTATCAAAATTATCAGAAGTGAAGATATTTAGCTTTGATATCACACAATGTAATACAAGTACTATACAAGAGACTTTTTATTATAATTTTAATGAATTGAAATTATTATTATTATTCTTTCTTAAATATACAGTTAATATAAAGTTTCAATTTTAGTGCAATATGTCGTTTTACAATTTTTGTTGTTAAGTAATTTAAAAGACGATTATTTTAGGTTGTTTAATTAGATCGTTTATTGCTATTTTTCGAATCAAAAGTTCATTACACATAATTTTAATAATCAAAATATTGATTTACTGTAAAATAAAATCTTCCGTTACGAATAAAGTTATTAAAAAATGTTTAAATAAAAAAAGATTGTTTGAACTGCAGGACGTAAAGATTAACTCTTCGTACTGTTTAGCTGGGCTAAAGTAGCAGTTTGGCGCTCTAGGCAAAAAAACTCATTTTGCACCCGCTAAACAAGTAAAATGTTTACACCCTGACAATTTATGAATCAATTGGATAAAAAAATGCACCTAACACAAAAAACCAGTGTATTCGAATCACTCTAAATTTTATTTATAGAAAACTGCATAACTATTTCGAGTAAGTATATATAGTCGCTCCTAACGAAGAAAAGCACAATTCAAATCTGCCACAAAAAAAGCACTTTTCGAAATTTTGCCGCGAAGAAAAGCACATTTGAGAATTTTCAAGTTTTTTTCACGGAAATCTCGCAAAATCTTTTTTGTGGGTATAACAGCACAAATTTTTAAGAGGACGTTTATTAAAAGCTTTTGAAACGATTAACGTATTTAAACAATGTCTGTTCTTCAAGGAGGAAATTACTCACGAAATGTACTTTTTTGCACTGGAATCTCGTGAAATGTGCTTTTCTTCTCATGGAATCGCGAAATGTGCTTTTCGTCGCGGAGAGCGTGAAATGTGGCTTTCTTCGTCGGTAAATTGAAATGTGCTTTTCTTCGTTAGGAGCGACGACATACCCTTATTCGAATTAGTTGCGCAGTTTTCACTGAATTAATTTCACCGAATTATTATTATGCACGTGCGCACATCTCCCGAATAGCACCAAACGTTTTAAAAACGTTTTTTAAAATAGTCGAAGAACGTTTAGAAAACGTTTTAATAACGTCCTTATACTATGTCCGCAAAAAATGATTTATTTGTTTATATATTTATTTATTATAAATTCAATGTGCTGAAAAGTTTTAAGCAAATATAAATCGATTTGAATCTCAATACTTGTGTATACATTTGTCCTTAAAATTCAGTCCATTTTACTCTATTTGTAGCGGTTTCCCAGATATTTAATAACAATAAATAAATAAATATCATAAAACGTTTATAAACATTTACGAAACTTTTATATAACGTTTATAAACGTTTACGAAACTTTTATATAAAGTTTATAAACGTTTACGAAACTTTTATATAACGTTTATAAATGTTTACGAAGCTTTTATATAACGTTTATAAACGTTTACGAAACTATTATATAACGTTTATAAACGATTATGAAACTTTTATATAACGTTTATAAACGTTTACGAAACTTTTATATAACGTTTATAAACGTTTACAAAACTTTTATATAACGTTTATAAACGTTTACGAAACTTTTATTTAACGTTTAGAAACGTTTACAAAACTTTTATATAACGTTTATAAACGTTTTAAATAACGTTTTCGATCAATACTTTTTTTGCGGACCTACAGGACGTTATTAAAACGTTTTAAAGTTTTTTAAAAACGTTTTTTAAAACGTTTGGTGCTATTCGGGCTAATAAGTACGTACCTGTTGTTTGAGTGTCTCGGAAGGCGCGACAGTGAGCAGATGGGTGCGCCGATTGCAGGCCCGGAAGTTGC
This sequence comes from Eurytoma californica, assembly GCA_035586675.1. NCBI lineage: Eukaryota > Metazoa > Arthropoda > Insecta > Hymenoptera > Eurytomidae > Eurytoma > Eurytoma californica. The sequence goes on along the minus strand of JAXIUT010018499.1, from coordinate 3,736 downwards.
GGTCGAAGAAGCCGCGCTGGCTGTAGTACATGTCGAACACCTGGGAGAGGCGCAGGCCGCCGATCTTGCTGTAGTAGCCGGGCACCTGGCTGGCGAGGACGAGGCCGTCGAGGTCGCCCCGGATCTCCGCGGCCGTGACGTGCAGCCGCTCGTTCGAGCTCAGGAAGTAGTACAGCGGCTGGCTCGACGAGTTCCACACGCCGTCCGCGCCCAGCACGTACCGGTCCGCCGGACTCTGCCGGAGCACCAGCTCCGCCAAGTCACCTTTACGAGAAAAGGGCGAAATTTACTTTTTTTAGTAATGGCAATCTTATAAATCGTCCAAAGTTGAATTGGCGAGGAATCATGAGTAATCGCTAAATAGCGGAGCTGTTTTTTCTAAATTTTAGTGAAATTTCACTCGTTGCAGTTAACTTTAAATAGAAGAAAGTCTGCAGAAAGGTCGATCTATAAATGTCTTAAAATTCGTGAAATGTCTTCTATTAAAATTATCAATTGGTACGGAGCACATCTAATTAATTTTTAGAATTATTTGCACTAATTTCACTAATTTTTAATAAAGTTTGGAGAATTCAAGTTCAGAGAATGTAAATAACACTGCAGATTTTATACCTACTGAATTTTCTAAAGTAATAGTTTTAGAAGAATCTTAAAGCGATTTTAGGTGAAAAGTAGATTTTATCTCAGAAATACACATTTTTTCATAAAAGAGATTTTCAATATTTTTTTTTATGTTAATTTTTAATGTTCATCTCTCCGTTTCTTTGCTTATTAATTGTACAAAAAATTGAAACTATTCAACAAGTTAAAATTGATTTACCTTATTTGTAAGTATATTTTTAATTTTTTGCGAATCTTTAAAATGAAGCAAATGAAATTCCTTTTGTCTTTACAGATGCAAAAGATTTCACTTATCTTTACGTTTAAAGCGATATTTAATATAACGGCATTTTTAACAAGAAAACCGGCTTCATATATAAAAAAACATTAAAATAAATTGTACTTTCGTTTTTAATTTATCAATCGTATTGCACAATTGTAAATTAAATATCTTTCACACTGAGAAAAAATTCTAGTAAAAATTACTATACGGTATAGTAAAATGTTCTATAATTATAATAAATTATTCTAGATATTTTTGTAAATTTTGCTAGAAAGTGTAGCAATTTTTCTAAATTTTTTGTTAACTTTACTAGACAGTATGATGATTTTTCTTCAAAATGTTAGTCTGTGGCACTTTCCTATAGTATTGTAACTTTTACTAAAACATTTTTCCCAGTGCATCGTTACATCGAGTGCGGATGTACTATTAATACACATAGTAATTATGTCTGCAACCAAAAAGCTCCTTTCCCGAAAATCTCAAATATGTTCGTTCTCAATACAACTGACAATATAGGGTAGGTGTACCAGTTTGTGTGCATGTCCCCATCTGTGCGCCTTTGCGTTCAAATGAATATTAAAAATAAAGTAGTTGAAAAAAATAGTGACTAAATTTGTTTTTGTAAAGATATTGTACTGAATTATCTTTAGAAAAGAAAATAATATTCAAAATGTTTATTAAAATACTACACGGACAGAAATGATATTGTAAAAATTACTATGTTGCATACCAAAAATCCTCACGGTCGAGTCTGCCCCACTTTGCTTATGAAACATAGTAATTATTACAATATCATTTCTCTCCGTACTCCGTGTATTAATTCGTTTTTGAAATAAAGGCACACTAATGGGAACAGGGCCCACAAACCGGTACCCTTACCCTATTCAAATTTCTAAAAAAAACGAATAGAAATTTGACGAACGGTTAAAAAAAAGCAAAGAAAAAGTGATTGAGCAACAGGTGCTTTTGTCTACGCCTTCGGCGGCGCGCCCCGCGTATAGCCGCGGCGATAAGCCCCAACCATAAGCATGAGAAAGAGAAGTAGGGCGTGTACCGGCCAGAGTGCTGAGGTACTTGTTGTCCAGGCTGGCCTCGCTCGCGTAGCTGGAGACGCGCGGCTCGAGCTGCTGCCTTATCAGATCGCCTATCCTTATCAGCTGGGGCTCGAGGCTCGCCGCGATGCCCGCCAGCACCAGGCCGCCGGAAACCGTGCCCCACCTGCAATGAACAAAAGGCGCAAGTGCGTGAGACACACGAGTTGAGGACTTCCGCGTCGTCGTTATTACAATGCGAGCGGTTGGTTTTGTCGCCTTCTTTTTGGGCGCGAAGTATGTTTGTTTAGATGCGGCTAATGCTTGGGCAATTAGTCGTGGTGGATTGTACTTATTTTCAAAGCGAGGCAATTTTCTTTTGAAATTTATCCTAAAACTAAAAATTACCGTTAAAAATGTAATCGTTACATTAAGTTGTGGTGTATTAATGTTATTATTTTACAAATGGATTGATTTAAAATTTAAAGAAATTACACCTTTTATAATAATAACAATAATAATAATCTGTAGTTAATTAATTTCATTAATCATTTCCAGAACTGCTGCAGGTATACGTGGCATGTATCCTTTTGACGTAATTTTGTGAGAAAAATTTCCTGAGACTTTACATTTAATAGAAACGTAATTTGATTTTTTAGAAATAATGATTTTTCTTAATTAGAATTGAAGAAAAAAAACTTACGGCGTTTTGATAACGCCATTCTCAATGGGACATCGACTACGCGGTGTGTGTTGGTCTATGAGCCGATCACTGCTCGGGTGGTTAGGCGGTAATGCGGGGTACATGGCGTTCGGATCCACGGTGTCGCCTTTAGTCATCATCTCTCTGTTAAAAACAAGAAAAAAAAACGAATAAAGAAAAATATTTTGAATAAAAAAAATTTGTAAAGGACTTTACATTTGTTCGGGTGTGAGAGTCTCGACTTCCTTCTTGACATCGGCGCTTCTTCCGTATCTGTGGAAAGCGTAGTTCGCCGCTTTGCAAACTCGATTTTCATCGCCTCGTTCGAAGATCTCCGTGCTGCTCGACAGCATCGAGTGTAAAGTGCACTGCAATCGCCAACAAAGAGAAATTGCATTAGAGCCAATTTTTTATTGAGATTTTTTTCTCAATTAAAAACGAAATTATTTTGTAAAAAGATATTGACTAAAGCAAGCGTCGTTATGGAATTTTTCATTGTTCTTCGAGAAAATTGTATTTCAAATTGATTGCATTTCAAATTGTTGCACATAACGAATAAGTGAATACGTTTAAATTTTTTGGCGAAAAGTAGCTCATTTTAAATGTCTTGTGAAAAATAACACTTTTTCTAATCTTGCATCTTTTTCTAATGTGCTTCCTTGCGGAAGATTTTTCAAAATTATTTTTTTTTCTCAAAAAATTAACACTATTCCTAAAAATATTTTGATTCAAAGTACTTCTCTTCTCTTGTCAGCGAAACACCTGAAAGTACTTTTCTTTCCGAAGAATCTTGTATGAAGAGAGCTTTTCTTCGCGGTAGATTTGAATTGTATGACTTTTCGTTGCGAAACATTCAAATGTACTTTTAATGCTTTTCAAGAAAAAATTAAGCATGCATTAGAACCATTTATAAATAAAAAATTCATTTATTAATAAAAAACGAAGAAAAATAGAGTTATAAAGAAAGGTAAACATTTGCTTCATCGGTTAAACTATCAATTCAACTTCGAAACTTCCAGTCTTTAAGAAAAGAACGGAAAAGAAGAAGGAAAACCGCCGATCCGTCGCACTTGTCGCTCGGATAGGTGTCTAACGGCGAGGCGCGTCGCGATTTCCGGC
>JAXIUT010018477.1:0-19494 GCA_035586675.1 Eurytoma californica | reverse complement strand
ATAATAATAATAATAATAATAATAATAATAATAATAATAATAATAATAATAATAATAATAATAATAATAATAATAAATATATGTGAGTACAGGCAGAAAGAATGTTAACGGATGAACAAAATTCGGATGATCATTTAAGGAGTCAATTCAAACAACGTTGGACCAGATTACCAAGTATCCGGTTAACTGAACAGTTTAGAATTAATTCTCAAAAATATAGAGGAATCATAGAAAATGCGATCAATGCAGATAAGGTAATTATAGTATAAATTTTTTATTCACAAAGTTTCAATATAGAATTATATTAATAAGCAGTGTAATTACGAACAAAAAATTAATTTTCCTTTTTCATAAATTCAGGGATGCAACCCTTGAAGATAAAAATTAAGTCCAAAAAAGGCTTTTTTATGACAAATAAATTAGCGTTGGTTTCATTAAAGAATTCGAAATCATTCGTAAAGACCTTCGTTTGAGTTAGAAGTATCTGATTATCGGAATTTAAATAATTAGATTTGGCGTACGAAATAAAGATTTGTTCATTCGTAATCGGTATTTGCGAAGTGATCGTCAATATAATAACGCTACATATGCGCTGGTCCTGTTCAATACATAATATGTATTAAAACTGTCGTCTCACTATGCACGATTCGTATATCTTCGTAATTTCTCGACACTTACAAAATATAAGAGCAACGCGCCTCGAACCAATGATAGAGCTTCTGTATAAAAAATGGCAGCAATTGCCATGGCAGAAATGGCGCCATAATGTCAATTCGCAAAAATTGGAAAGGTGTTCCTGGAGACAATGTTCAGGTGTCCAGGAATACCCTCAGGACGACGGGAGATTGTCGACCGGGAGACCCACCTGGGACACTGATTTTGACCCGGGCCAATTTGGCCCCAGGACCCATTAATATACGTATACAGAAGTATATATTAGGAAAAGATGTTCCCGGAGACGATGTCTAGGTGTCTAGGAACACCCTTAGGACGACGGGAGATCGTTGATCGGGAGACCCACCCGGGACACTGATTTTGCCCTGGGCCAATTTGGCCCCAGGACCCATTAATATACTTATACAGCAGCATGTATTAGAAAAAGAAGTCATGAATGAAGAGGCTGAAAAAAAAACTAGAAGAATATGTACTTTAATTTAGTAGAAGATTTATTTTGTGCTCGAGCGTCGTGAGATTTAATATTTTTTTTTTCTTCTCGATTTCGCTAATAATTTGTTTGTGTAGTTCTAGCGTTAAATTTGTAAATTTTTTTAAATACAATACGCCGAAATTTATTCTTGCCCAAATTATTCATTGAAATCGCGTGATTTTAAATTAGAAATACGAACCTAGAAAATAAGTTGATTCGACCAATGCAAATTCGCGTTTTGTCTGCCTCTTAGGCAATTGAATACGGCCGATAATTTTTTCTTTTTTTCTCGCCGTCGTGATTCACGCTATTCGCCTTCCCTTTTGGAAGTTAATTTTTACGATCGTGGGATTTTTGCGAAAAGCGGCGTATTAATTTTTTTAATTTTTTGGTTCACGCCTAGACACGCGGTAAATTTTTTTGATTGAGTCTTGCGTTGCATACTTCGACCCACCGTGCCAGACAGGCATAGCGTAGACTGCACAGGCGGCTTTCATCCCTAGCGTTACGATACAGGAGCCGCAGTCCGCTACTAGTTTTGCACCTCCTCCGGTGAATCCGCAACCCCCAACGTCTTTTGCAAGCTCGACGCTTGCACCGCCGCCACAACCACCTGCTTCTTTGCCGAGATCAACCGCACACCCGTTGGTGCATGCAGGAGAGAGCGTACGCAAGTGGAACGTGAAATTTGATGGGAAGTGCGATAATAGTGCAGAGGAATTCTTACTTCGTGTAAGCGAATGCCGTACAGGCACACGACTCACCGAGAACGACTTGTTAGACGCAATGCCTACGTTTCTTTCGGGTGTTGCCCTGCAATTGTTCCGACTAGAACGACCTCGCTGGACGTCTTCGCAACAGTTTGTTGCTGCATTCCGCCGAAGTTTCGGCAGCGCAAATTTTCAACTGCGCGTCCCGGAGGAAGTTTGCGGATTTCTTAGCCTGAGGCACATCATGAGTTACGTAATTCCCCCTTACTCTGAGGAAGAGCAACTAGATTTTGCCTTTGCGAATTTACACCCCAGGAATTTACACCCATTAATACCAGGAGAAAATAGAGCATGACCAAATTCATTCTTTGGAGGAACTAGAGTCAAAAGGGGAGCAATAGAGGAAACTCGGCTTCTTATCCGAGGTTATTGAGCTCCTCCTACAACCAAGGACTCCATGTTCCCGGAGCATTCATGCCCTTCAGCAGGCGCCTCTGCGGTAGCGGTCGCTACAGAAACTCCCGTTGCTTCCCCTCAGAAGGCATCTAATCGAGAAATAAAAATAAAAATAAAAAGAGTAACGCGGGATTATTAGGAGTTTCCACGCTTGCTCTCTAATAATCAAAATAAAGTAGGTCGAACCACCCTCGTGGAACATAAAATTGATGTATAAGGATACCCTCCTATTAAACAGCGGCAATACATGGTTTCTGAACCCGATAGGCAGGCCATAGATCAGGAAGTTGATAAGCTGATAGAGTTGGGTAGAATTGAACATTCAAGTAGTCCCTGGTCGAGTCCAGTAGTTATGGTCCGCAAGGTAATGGCTCCTACCGATTTTGTATTAATTTTAGGAAAATAAACGCGGTTGTTAAAAAAGTTACCCGTTGCCTTTAATGGAAACTCGACTCGATGATCTAATTCGCGCACACTTTATATCTTCGATTGATCTTAAAGAAGCCTATCACCATGTACTTCTGGAGGAAGGCAGCAAAGAGATCACTGCTTTTTCGGTGCCTGGGAAAGGCCATTATCAATTGAGAATTCTCCTTTATGGTCTGACTGACGCTCCTGCACGTTTTCAGCGCTTGATGGACAAATTATTTGGTCCATAAATGGAGCTGAATGTCTTCGTTTATTTGGATGACTTAATTATAGTCACTGAAACTTTCGAGGAGCACCTAGTGGTCCTTGAATGGGTTCTTCGCAAACTTGCAGAGGCAGGCTTGCGTGATAGTGATAAACTGAGATAAGTGTGAATTTTGCCGTCAGAGCGTCTGATACCTGGGTTATCGCGTGGATCGGGAAGGCTTAAAAGCTGACCCGGAAAAGATTGAACCTATTTTGAATTATCCCGCACCTAAAAATTTAAAACAATTGCGCCGTTTGATAGGCATGACATCCTGGTATCGACGCTCTATCGAGAATTTTTCTACTGTCATTTAACCATTCACACGCCTCCTCCATAAGGATGCTAAATTTGCCTGGGCAGAGGACCAAGATCGTGCTCTCTCGACTATTAAAACTGCTCTGACAACTGCTCTCACTTTAGCCTATCCTCGAATCGAGCTTCCTTTCGTTGCCCAAAATCGACGCCAGCTCGACTGGGCTTGGGGCAGTTCTCATACAAGAAATTGATGGCGCGGAACGCGTAATTGCCTACTTGTCGCGCACATTATCCAAAGAAATACAATGTTCGGCACTCCACCACCCCAGTTTACTACTTGAAAGCGTCAATCGGGTCGTTAAAACGATGATCGCGTCCTTCCTGAAAAATAATCAACAGGAATGGGATGTGGAGTTGCCTAAATTTAGGCATGTTATTAACACGGCGCTACGGGCGTTTCCCCTGCGCTGCTGAACTTCGGTCGGGAACCCCGCGCACCCGAGAACACTTTGACGAATGATACTGAACCGGAGGTCCTGCCTTACATATTCAGTATTGCAGTTTGTGTCGGGTGGCCGATAAGGCGTGGGATGTCCTACTGGGCCACTCGGACAAGGTAACAAGTGATCATTATGATCCGCGAGAAAATCAAACACCGGCATTCCGGCCGGAAATAAATGGGCGCCAGGCACTGTTCAAAATTAAATTTAATATGATGAGAGCAGTGCCTCTCGTGTCTGCAATTATTTTAGACTACTCAGCGGAGGATCGTGAGGTCAAACAGCTTAGATCGGTGAGGTTGCGGACAGCACAAATAACAAATAAAATAAAATAATTTTTATGATACAAATATTAATTGAAATTAAATGCCTTTATTAGGCAACGCCTGATCTCTGCGTTACCTTTCCAAATCGGCTATTTACAGCTATTTACAATATTATCTCGAAATTACCTCCACATCGCGGGAAATTTACAGTAACTCGTCCTCGAATTTATTAGCGCACGCAGCGCAAAAAGAAGAATTTACTATATTCTATAGCGCACGCTGCGCAAAAGAAATTAAGAATTGATAATTGCCTTTAAAAAGCGAACTAAACAAAAGGTGAGGCAAGATCGAGTAGGTCCTCTCTGCAGGCCAGCCAGTCGAAAAGTCATCGATGCGTCGCTCCTTCGGCAACCAGTGTGACCAGATTGTGGCGATTAATAGCCACTTTAGCATGTATTTTAATTACAATATATATATTGCCCGCCTGGTCACTCTGTCGGCAACGCCGAGGTACCGATGCTAGTCACCTCATCGGCGTCTCGTCGTCGTTGATTGGTTGCCGCTATCTTGCCACGTCGGGAGGACCAGTCCTCAGGCGCGAAGTCTCTGCCCTCTTACCTCCTTGCCCCTTACCTGCGTTCCTGTAAATTGTGCGTGTAAGTGCTCTGCTCGCATTCCATACATTCTTGAGATGCCAAGCCAAGTCAAATTCTCGGAAAACAAATGTTGTGGTAGCTTGGCATCAGAGCACTACCTTGAAGAAGGCACGAAACGCGTAGGCTCGAAATCCAATAAGGAATATCTCGAATAAATTGGAGACAAGAAAAAATACTCATCTTTGGCTAGTAACAACGATATTGCGCCTCTTGGCTTGCTTCCGGCTTACTGTCCGATTCGACGATGTACTTCAGAGGTGACGGCAATCGGTACCCGGCTCTTGCCTTGCTGTGGAGATGCGTCGTGTTGATGCCTGCGGAGAATCTTGGCCTGAAAAGGTAAATATTCTTCCACGAAAAAATCTATCGTTTCAACAGAAAAGATCGCGAGGTGGAAGGACTTTCCTTTTGGCTGCCAAATTGCCTTTTTAAATGAACGCGAGTAACGGGCGTAAAAGCGCCACGTTACATGTGACTATGAGGTTACTTACAATTAGAATTAAGATATCATAATGAAAATTTTACTGAATGATTGTCGATATAAAGTCTCTCAAATTTTTTATTTTTTAGGTATTTGATCGTATAGTTTTTTTTTAAATCATTAAAATTTTTATTTTTGAATTTTTTTTTATTTCATTAATCATAATATTTACAATTTCCATGTCTATTTTATTAATTGTGATAAATATTTATATTTTCAAAAGTTTTGTTACAGATTTTGCTTTCTCATAGAGAAAGCTTTGTATCGGCAAAAAAAATGTTATTTCTATTTTTCGCTTAGAAACTCATATTTAGGTTCAGAGAGTCCAAAAAAGTATTTTTTTAAAAATGTCTGTGCGTATGTCTGTACGTACGTACGTACGTGCGTACGGCTGTGGTTCCCCCGTAACTACTTTTGAACGGCACGGTGGATCGTCCGAAAAATGTCGTACCATGGATTTTCCGCCAGAAAAAGACGTAGTTCCTCAATGCTGGATCTAATCGAGTTCACATTGAGGAACCCCGCCTTAAAAGAATTCTTTTCCCTTAGCCCACCTTCCCTAGGCGTACCCAGTGAAGATAGAGCAGTCGAATTGCTTATAAGACCTGTTCCCGGACTGTCACGTTTCGTGGCGTCCGTTGCGTTACTATCTGCAGTGTGTACGTGCGTTATTGGACGTCTATGGGTGGGATCGGACTGACTCGCCGTGTGAATGGCATGCAAATCGGAAGCAGATGCAAATACATGCGCACGCTCGCCTCCCTTGCGCCTGGCCAGAAATCTGCCGCTCGAATGCCAGACATATTTAAAACCTAGCCCCTGTGCTCTTCAAGAGTTGAAATTTGTCGTGGGGGAGCGACTCGTTGATAAATATTTTATGATCTGGCACACAGACCGCAGAAGACTGACCAAACAGCTCGGAGTTTATGTCGTTGGTATTTAAGTAATTATTAGCGAGCGCGCGCATGGCTCGCATAACATCTTTGACTACTTCCGCCCAGGAAAGTTTAACTACACAGGACGGTGGCGGCCCTTCACCCGAAATCGATCGCGAGCTCCCCTCTGTTTGTTCCTCTCTATCTTTGGACGGTCCACGGGATTTAAGGATACGGACGCCAGCAACGCTTACCCGATTTAAGGTCGGAAGAACGGTGCTGAGTACTGCGAAGGCAGTAACATGTTTTAAAATGCCTCGAATAATTATCTTGCAGTTCTCAGCATGCTCGTCACGGGATCCCGCAACCTCAGCTCCATGATCCGGCTTAGTGTAGTGGATTGCTGGAGCAGTAGTAGAACAGCTAGGGGAGGGAGAAACGTTGGCAGTATTCGAATGTTCCCGCAGAGCACCTAGATTAGCATTTACATTTTGAATCTGCTCCTTCATGAGCTTATTTTCCTCCAAGAGCAGCTTGCGATCCATACGTAGCTCCTCCAACTGGGAAGACTGCTTCAACAGTTCTTGAAAAGTCGAAATACGAGCCGGTAGATCATTATTCAACACAGTTGCTGGTGCTGAAAATGAACAATCACTAGTGGCTCCAAAATTCCTGGTAATGAAGGGCTTGATCTCACCATGCTGATCCTGAAGGAATTAAAATACTGAAAAAATAAATCCAAAGTGCTCTGCGGGATGAGAACTTTATGATTAATAAAAGGAAGCGAAGAGATATCGCCGCAGCTTCGATTATCTTCTTTTCCTGCAGTGGCGCTGATATTTTGCACGACGTGCGAGTTTTCGCCAAGCCCTAATAAGGCAAAAGAATCGTCCGCGCGCTTTCAATTCAAATTCAAATTTGAATTTGGCGCCGCTAGAGCCCCTCTTGCGCTTGATGCTCGGCGCTCCGATGTGCTGTCCGAGGCTAGAGAGTGGAGAAGGGGCGACGGCGCAGGTGGCGATGTGGAAGGGAGCGCGGAGTCCCCACTGGCTGGTCGTCTTCGTGATGTCGGACCGGAGCGAGGCGAGAGCGGTAGAGCCCGCGTTCGCTCGTTCCCGCTTGCCCATGTTGGTGGGAGCTAGCCGTCTCCTTCCACTACACGCGGCGCCTTGCGTAGGCACTTGAGTGATGCGTTCGCCTTCTGCCGTAATCGCAATTGCCTGCAACGATTGTATGGCGCGTTCTTCTTTTTTCCCGTACATCCCGTGTGATAGGGCTGGTTGCATACTGAACAGGTATTCAGTATTCGCGGCGGTATCTGCTCACCGCCCACGATACACTTGACCACCGTCCAGTAGTCACACATGGCGGTAGAAAAAGATCGAAAAATTGGGAACCGGTGGTAGATGTTGTTGAGATACTCACGTGTAGAGTGAAAGAGAGAGAGAGAGAGAGAGAGAGAGAGAGAGAGAGAGAGACGGTGCGCCGCATCGCGCGGCCCCATCTACACTTACGTGCGTGCCGTAATTTCAGGTGACTCCACCAGACGGGGAGAGCGCCTACGCGCCGCCGCGACTTGATAAAGAGGGCAGCACCGCGCCAAACCCGAGACGGCCGTTTGAGACGACACCGCGCGCGCGAGCATGAAGAAGGAGGGGGCAACGTATAAGCGAGAAAGAGACGGCTATAGGCGATAGAGGTTCGAGGCGGAAACGCAAGAGGCTCGCGATCAGTATTCGCTCGAGTACCTCCCGAGTGATCGAGCAGTTGAGTTCGGAATCGAAGTCGAGAGTACCTGGTCGCGTAGAGTTCGCGGTACTATTGGATTCGAGTGGTCGTTACGAGAGGAAGACGAGCCGAAAGGAATAGTAGATACTCACCTAGGGAGGAAAAGTAAAGAATGTCTCAGATTGTATGTAATTGTCCGCCCGAGCCGAAGGCGAGGGTGACAAACATGCGATCAGAGGCGTTCTTTATTTACTCCCGTGGTGAGTATACTATTTTTCTACACGAGGGGCGTAAAATGCGTACCTGGGTTTTCGCCCGGAGTGTGCACAGTACGCACTTTACGCGCAGTGTGTAGAAAAAGGAGTTGTCGCCGATTACGGTGAGCCTCATTCCCGTACCGCATCCGCGACATCCCCGCGACTTCCCGCGACCCCTGTCTCAACTGCTTACGTGACCGCGACACATCTCCCTCCCCGACACTTATAATCACACTAATTGACAATAAAGTGAACAAGTGAATCTAAAAGCGCGAGTTCAATAGCAGGAGTCAACGTCGACGAACCCTCTCAAGGTCCGGTTGAGCCGCCGAGCGGACCCAAAATCGGTGATAGTATTCTCCGCAATAATTCCGCAGTGGCAACATTCCCCTCCTCCCGCGACGCATTTTCCGCGACAAAAGGAGAGTGTGATCGCCATGTGGCCACCGCGCAACAGGTAGCCAGACGCGACGCCATTTTGGGCAAGGTTATCAAGTTTCGGAAAACGTGTCGAATCGACGGGGAATAGCTATAGCTAAATAATAAAAATAGCTAAAACGAAGTTTTGAAGAAAACTCCCCTTACCCACCCCCCTTGACCCACCCACCACAGTTCCAGCGAAATTAACCACATCCGTCGAGACGTTGTTGTATGTCACGCTCACACGAGTAAGCGAGTGCAGCATTTCAGCCTAAAATTTTTTTATTGGTTCAATATACATTTGAAGAAAAATTGCCCCAGTGGACAACGATTTGTAAAAACTTGGACAATTCTACCAAGAATATTTTCCCATTGTTTTTCTTGTACGAGGTTGTCGATTAGGCCGCGACCCACCCGCCCCGAAAGGTTTTTTCTCTGGGAAGCCAGAAATTCTGCGAAATACGATTAGGAAATGAAGGTGATGCGTCGTTAGCTCGCGACAACGATAATTAAAAGAAGAACAGAGATAATTTCAACAATTCCAGAACAATTAGCAACATAATAATTTTCAGTATCTGAGAAAAATTCAATCCTTAAGTCTAGGTTGAACGAATAGAAGAAGAGGAAGAAAAGTTACAATTTTTTTTGTTAACCTTTTTCTAGGAAAATTGAGAAAGAAGTAATCGCCACAGTCAATTGATATTTATTTATTTAACTATTTATTTACATTTATCTTATGTTATCCCGCGCGAGTCGACAACCACACAAAGTCCCACGACTCCTCTGAGTCCTTCTCTGGACCCATTAATTCGCGACAAAGTGCCCCGCGACAGACGCGAGTCAGCAACCAGCAGATATAGCGACGCGAGAGGAATCCACAACGAGGTGGGCTAGACAATGTGTGGACAATCAGGCAGTAAGGAAGTTAAGTGAATTCATGTGCTCGCTGTCTCCTAAAGCAGTTCGAGAAGCCCTGAGTAAACTGGGATTAAGCACAGAGGGAAGTCAACTTGACCTGGACGAAAGACTAATTAGAGGGCAATGCCGATTACTCTGAATGGACCCTCCTTGGAATGCCATGGAATGTAGGGTTACGGAGGATTGGAGGGTGCCGCTCCGTCCAAAGGCGAGATGGACAACAGGCGAGGGTGTGATGAGGAAAACAATAGATAAGAAAGCGAAAGGGGCGTAACTGATGGCGAAGATGGCGAAAATTTTTGTCCCCAACGAAATTTTTCCGTTAGACGTCACTCCGGCGGCTTTTTGCAGGGAGGGGGAGAAACAGAGGCAAGCTCATTTGATTATGCTGAAGAAGTACGGAAGCCAACCGAAGAGAAAAGAAAGCGAGTTGGGGCGGCAAACAATCAAGCCACGACCATACCCGCGACGGAGTTCGTCAGACTAATCGTCATCCCCGGAATAAACTGCGACCCCTTGCCCACTCATTAAGAGCGCAGAGGGAAGCGAATCGAGGAAAATGCCGGAAAGAGAAGCGAAGAGCGATGCGAAGAGTACAAAGCGAAACCAGAGGAAGGAATGGCGATGAGCCGAGCGTGAAACCAGGTGAAGAGAATAGCGAAAAGCTGAACGCGAAACTAAGAAAAGGGAATAGCGGAAAATCGAGCGCAAAATCGACCGAAGGGAATAGAGCGAAGCATGAAACCGACCGAAGGGAACAACGAAGAGCGGAGTGAAAAGAGTACGTAATGGAGTAAGGAGCGTTATGAAGAGAAAAGAGAGATGGGTGCGGTAAATAAACCGGCCACGATCACGTCCGCAACAGAGTTCGTCAGGCTAATCGTCATTCCCGTAATAAACCGCGACCCACTGTCTCCAAAATTATATCCCCGACCCTGGATGCAAGACCCACAGAAGGACAAATCGGAGGTAGTGTTAGTCGAAGAAAACAGCGAGATGGGCGCGGCATGCAATACGGTCACGACCACGCTTACGGTGCAAAACGATAGGCCAGTCGTCAGTCTCGAAGAAAACCGCGACCCCTTGCCCAGTTTCGAAGATGCGAAGAAAGAAACCCTATCCAATAACCGCGACGCCAAGCCCCCAAGATGCGGTCTCCGACCGCACATGCTTGGCCCGCAAACGGGACGCGCCTCTCCGACTTGTTTCCCGACCCGTTTAGCGGTACAAGCCCGCCGTCCGGAGTGCCCTCCGGTCACGTCGAGCTTGAGAAGGGGAGAAGTAGAGGCCATCCCAGTGAAAGCGAAGGCGTCGGAGGAGAGCGAAGAGTGCGAAGTAAAGAACGACGAGTATAAAGCGAAGATCGAAGCCTGCGAATCGAAGCGCGAAGAGCGTGAAGCGAGGAGTGACGGGTGCAAAGCGAAGAGCGAAGTCCACGAAGCAAAGGGCAAAGAACACGAAGAGATGAGCGAAGAGCGCGAAGCGTAGAGCGACGAGTGCAAAGCAAAAAGCGAAAAGTGCGAAGCGAATAGCGAGGGCGTCGGAGAGGAGTGGGAGAACGCGTTGAGTGGGGCGAATGAGGAGTGTAGGGCGAAGAGAGAAGTGAAGGAGAAGCGGAGGAGCGCTGTCAAGAGTGCGAGTGGGGAATGCGAAGCGAAGAACGAAGTCGTCGGAGAAGAGCCAGAGAGTGCTGTCAGTAGAGTGAATGAAGAGTACGAAGCAAAAATTGATATCAGAAGAGAGAAGATAGCTGATAGTAAAAGGGGATGTACGGAAGGATGCGAGAAAATCGAAGAGCGACACAAGAAAATCCGAATACCTCGGCAAGTCCCCAAGGATTGGAATGAATGGTTCGATTCAGAGAATGGATGGTCTCACGAAGAAATAGAAGAAGGCCGAAAGTTGCAGCGAGAGAAGAGTTATCCGAAGATGGGTACGGCATGCAGTTCGGTCACGACTACGCCTACGGTATAAAACGATGGGCCAGTCATCATTTCCAATAACCGCAACCCCTTGCCCAGTCACGAGGAAGAGAAGGCGAGAGAGTTGGGAGCGTAGGAGAGGAAAACGAGGGGAGGGGGGAGAGCAGAGTAGAGAAGATGGGAAGAGCGTCTTTCTACTCCATGGAGCTCTAGGAAACTCGGAAAAACAAATCCCAAAAAAAGAAGAAAAGAAGTCCCAATCGAGAGGGGCCCGCGACCCCTACAAACCCCCTTTACCCCACAACTAATTAAAATGCCCCTTTGCCCCGCGACTCCCAGAAACGAAGGAAGGATGAGGAACAGAGTACCCAAAGGAAGTTGTAAGTTATTTTTCTTCGTAAGTCTCTTTTATCATTTGTTATTGATTGTTGATTGTTGTATGGTGGAGCCATTACGCACCCGCGACTGGCGGCCCACAGAACTTCGGCGGTGCACTCTCCCTTGGGGTCCTGCGTCGGGATTGTAAACGTTTAGGGAGGGGGTATTGTGATGGGGAAATTCCCATCACTTATGGGGAACCCCGGGGAAGAGAGAGAGTGTGCGTCGCCGGTCTGTTGGCCTGCCGAAGGCGAGTTGGTGCCAAAAGCCTGGCTAAAAACAAATAGGAGCAAGATAGTCACCTTCTTCTTGTCAATGTCCAGACGTATATCGTCGGTTAATTTTATTAGCGCAGTCTGGGTACTGTGGTGTTTTCTGAAACCGGTCTGGAAGGGATCTAATATTTTATTATTATTAAGATACTTCGTGATTTGGGAGTGAGCAATTTTTTCGAGTACCTTAGAAGGGAAGCAGAGCAGTGCTATCGGGCGGAAATCAGTTACATTGGAAGGGGCACTAATCTTTTCAACGCTATTAGTTGAACCTGCTTCGAGGCACTCGGAAAAACTCCTTTTGCAAAAGAGAAGTTATAGATATTTACCAATGATTGAAAGTGCCTTTAGGACCATCTGTTGAGGAACCTCGTCAGCACCCCTTGCCTGCGAAGAGAAATGCGATATAGCTAAAACTACATCGTTGATGTTAATTGAACTGAAGGAAAAACCCTCTTCGCTTGCTGATGAAATAAAATCCATTGCATTATCTAAATTTTCAAGGGGGGAGGTCGAGATTCCCGCGAAGTGATCATTCAACTCTCCCGGCGTAAAACCGTGAAACTCCTCCTCTTTTCGCTTAGGCAAGAGGCCGAGGTTGCGCATTTCCTTCCAAACATTCTTATTATCATCAAGAGTATCAAAAAAGGGTTGCATTGCGAAGGAGTTTTGCTCTTAGCTGAACGCACGTTGACCTCATTGCTGAGACGAAGGAACTCATCAAAAAACTCTGCGCGTCCAGTGCGTTTAAAACGCCTGTTTGTAGCATTCCGCTTGATAATGAGCTGCTTCAGCTTAGGCCCAAACCAGGGAGCATACTTCTTATTGGGACAAACAGTTTTCGAAGGTGCTAATTCATCGATTGCTAATTTAAGATTTTCATTTAGATTTTTTAAAGTACCTTCCAAGTCGGTTTCAATAGAATTCATGGCTGTCCAATTACAGTGAGACAACAGCTGTACAAGAGAGCCAGAGTCTATACTTTTATAATCTCGATATGAGAAAGACTCTTTAACCAAACTAGGGGAGAAAACGTCTACAGTTACGTCGATAATACAATGTTTACCGAAACTGGGCAGCCATTCATTCTTGCAGTCTAGTATCGTGTCGTTCTCGTCAGTCATGACTAAATCAATCCATGTGTGGGATGTTGGATTGTGATGCGTGAGTCCATGGGTCCAACAACACACAGGCGCGGGACCTTGCCGCTTTCTGAAGGTGTCGTTGGTGCCGGGGAATCTCGATCAAAAGCGGAAGTGTCGATAACGGCATCGTTATCGTAACGGTTTCCGATACCTATTATGTCACTTATTTTATCCTCAGTTGATACCTCCTCCTCACCGACAGCGTTAACGGTGACGTATAATTCGCCGTCGTTTTCTATTTTTACGTTGTTGAAGTACATTTTTTTACGTCTTATCTATCGCGAACTCGGATGCAGACTGACCATACACCGGACCAGCGATTATAAAAGAGTTTCCACATAGCCCCGTATAACTGATAGGTGGGGGTGGAAAAAATATGAAATTTTTCGCGTTTATCCCACACTACCCATTAGCACTTTTTGCAAGAAAGTGTATAATAAAGCTACGTTCTCACGTCTGAACGAAAAATAATATAAATTTTCTCACGATTTCTGTAACCCCGACCGGATGCAGGTATCTCCCTTACGAAATACGCCGATTCACGTCTGCTGATTTTTATTATTGTAAAATTCAAGGTCTGGGAAAGTTTCACTAAAAAACGGCACGTGGAGTGATGAGTTTGAAAATTATATTCATAAAAAGCACATGGCAATATAAAATACGTACGCTATTTAAAAACCGCTACCAATTAAATTGGCACAAGGCTTCCTCAAAGAAGGAATTTGTTGTTGCCATTTAAAATTAATTTAATTCTCCATTATATTAATTTTTAATTTAAAAATTATATGCTTAAATAGAAAGAAATTTTTTTTAAAGCATTTTTAAATAATGTATCTTTGCATAAAGTTCAAGATCTGTTCCTACTGGCACTTAAGAATTTTATATTAACTTGACATTTTATATATAAATTTACTGTTTATTGGAAATTCGAGACGAGTGCGTAATGACAACAATAAAAATGTATGTGATTTTTAACGATGTAATCTTGCGTTTCCCGGCAATTATACAAGGGCCTGTGGCTGTTAATTTACGATTTAACGGGCGCCAGGTGCTTAAGTTAAAGCACCAAATTAGGTCCGCTCGGCTGCTCAGCCGGATCCAGAGGAGGTTCGCTGACGCTGATCCCCGGGACGCGACCGTAACCTCTCGGTGAGGATTCTCTTCGCGGGCTAACCGCCGCCCGCTCACCCTCTAAAAAACACGCTCACACAAGGAGAAAACGGGGCGGGGGGGAACAACACTTAAATAAATTTCACTCGCGCTTGAACTTAATTCGGCAATTTATTCGGCCACGTGTGCTACAGGTGTCGGGGATGGGGTCGGTGTCGCGTTCGCGCACACGGTCGAGACGTACACGCGGTCGCGGGTTGGTCGCGAGTCGGAAGTTGCGCGATCCGGCTCACCTTGCTCGTGCTTGAGTCTCACACTCCGCTGCTCTGCACAATCTCCTTCGGTTCGGATATCCTCCTCGGCTCCGCTATCGTCCTACTCCGTGCTTTCGCACCTATCACTGCCTCGACTCACTAACTCGACTCACTCTGACTCTCGCTACTCGACAAACTCAGCTCTACTCGACTAGGTGCTCTGACTTGCTTTCGTCTCCCAGGTGCTGCGTACAGAATCAGGTCCGGACGAAGAATGTCTCAACGTCGCGGGTTTCTGCCTCGAATCTCCCTCAGTTGCGTGGGCGTGCCGTTTCGCGGCGCCCTATTGGACTAAGCGCGATGCTGCCCTCTTTCCCGGCCGCGGCCGCGCGCGAGCGTTCTCCCCAGTTTGGTGGATGCACCGGATAAATCTCGGTGCGCGCCTAAGCGTAGAAAATAAACAAAATTTATAAATTAAAACTTTCAAAAAAGAATACGAAGATCATGTTCAAATTCTGCACAAATGTTGGCTATGTCAAGAGCTTAATGTGACAGCGGGTGCCACTTGATGTGTATGTGCGAGAGAGATAGAGAGTGCGGAGAGAGAAGGAGAGAGTAGCGCGCGCGCCCTGGAATTTTTCCAGCGAAGCGCGTGAGAGAGATGGAAGAGAGTGAGAAAGTGGGGGGTTCAAGGCTAGACCATAAGCGCGACCGGAGAGCCGATAAGGTGTGGGATAGCTCTGGGCCCCGCGCGCCTACAGCTAGAGCGTTGGAGCTTGCTGATTCGCCGCGGCAGCCCATGGCGCTCCGGCCGCGAGTAGACGCGTGCCCTGCGCGTCAGTTCCTGCCGCCCGGCCCTTGGAGGAGCACCTCCGCGTAAGAGAGCAGGAGGAAGGACGCGGTAAATTCCGGCGAGCCCACCGTGAGGAGGCAGCAAAGCAGAGCAGCGAAGCTGAGAGGACGCCGAGGTAGCGGCGTGAGCCAGGCTGGAGCGGCCGCAAGGAGGCAGCCGACATGCCGAGCTCCCGCATTGCAGCGAGCCAACCCTGACTGCGTCCCCGGAGACGCCGCGAGACGGCGTGGAGAGATTGGTAGTGAGCAGCGTGTGGGGACGTAACCCCCGAGGAGATAGATAGAGAGATAGATAGATCTGAGTGACGAGCGAGGAGAGTATTGAGCGAGAATTGAGAGCTGGCGTTTGCGAGAGTGTGGGTAGTGAGAGCGGCGAATTGTGAATGTGCCGGCGTCGAGACGTTAGGTATCCGCTGCAGCGCGCGCAATTCGCCAAATCATCATTGAGATTAGGCGCGAGAAGAGTGAAGGGAAGAGAGAGTTAGATGCGCAAGAGCAGGGTTAGTGGTGCGACTAGGCGTTGAAAAACGCCACGATCCGAGTAGATTTACCGGGTCCCGACGGCAACTTCCGAGCCGGACCTTCGGGCGACTTTGAATAAGAAGAGTATCAGCCGCGGCGGGGAAATCTGTGATGTGAATAGGTTGAGAGAGAGAGAGAGAGAGAGAGAGAGAGAGAGAGAGAGAGAGAGAGAGAGAGAGAGAAAGGGAGAAAGGGAGAGAGGGAGGGAGGGAGAGAGAGAGAGAGAAGTGAACAAACGAGATAATTTGTTTGTGCGCGGCCGCGGGACAGCCGGTGTGGTTTTCGCGCGTCTCGCGTCGACTGGGATTTTTACCGGCGCGGAGAGTCCGTCTATCGGACATCGATAAGCGTCGCGCGAGGAAATTTTCGTGCGCGCTGCCGTGTCATATCCTATAAATTTCAAGTCAATACACTAAGTCATTCCCGAAAAATCAAAATTCAAAAAAAAATCTTAAAAAAATATAGCCTTAAATTTCTTTAAAATTTATGCATAGATATACCCCAGAAAACTTAGAGCTGTTCAGGTACATAAGCTCTATATCTTCACAAAATTTCAAAGCGGTTCAATTAATTTTACGCCAGTTGCCGTAGCACGCTGAAAACTGCATTTTTTTACTAAATAGTTTTTTTCACTTAAAATAATGGACTTAGTAAGTCAATATTTTAAGAAAACATAGACATATATGTTACATATTTACAAAAAAAAATTCATTACGTTATCTTTCATTTTTAAACTTACTCTAATTCATCTTCAAAAAATGAATTTTTGTTTTTAAAAAACATAAAAATCGATTTTTTTTTAAACCTATCATCTCATACATTTTTATTCTTTTCCACATTTCATAGAAATGAAACGAAAATTTGTTGCACTGTCCGAAAAAATTCAACCGAAAAATGTAAAAGTTACAGCATGACACACACACACGAGCACACACACACACACGCACACACACACACGCGCGCGCACACACACACACACACACACACACACACACACACACACACACACACACACACACACACACACACACACAAACACACACACACACACACACGCGCGCGCGCGCGCACGCATGCACGCACACTAACACTTACGGAGATTTTCTAAAAATGGTGTATTTTGACTCCAATTGGCTGAGAACAAACGTCTACGGTGTTTCCTAAAACTTTTTTTACCATCACAAAGCTTCCTCTATGAGGAAGCAAAATAATTAAAATATATTTATGCATGTACGAGTTAGGACTCTTCCGCATATGCCGATTTTAATACTTCAATATCGATAAATAGCGATAAATCAATAGAAAATAAGTAATAAATATATCAAGAGAGCAGGAGGTAGAAAGAAGTGCACAGAAGTGCATAGCCATATACGCTACCTTATCGCTTGCTCGACTGCACGACTGTTAGGTGACGCAGGATCTACTCAAGATTGTATACAATCCTGTTTAAATTGCTATTTTCTGAATTTATTTAAAGATATTGAAATTTGATATTTATAGATACAGTCTACTGATTCGATAGACTGATCATTTTACACGTCCGTTGTCGATTTAATAATGCTAAATCATGTTTTTAATAGATAAAAGATAAATAATATCTAAATCCCCACCCTTTAAATCACAATTGTGGCACTATAAAAAGACTGCCAATTTCATGATAAACATCAGTCTTCTTTAATCCACCACAAGATAAAAACAATTTTAAGTAATCGAAAAATCGCTGACAACTCGAACAATTTTGACCGGGAAGTTTCGGGCTATAAGACTTTTTTATAGTAGACACAGAAATAAACATAAACATACGACTTTGAATCGACTATCGGTTTCCGATAACCGATAAATCACCAATAACTTTGACAATATTGACCGAAAAATTTCGTAAAAATAGCCTACAGATAGTAGACCCAAAAGCAAACCAAAGTACGCGATATAATGGTCGATTATCGATAATCGATGGATAACCAATAACTTTGCCGATATTGTTCTAAAAATTGGTTAAAAATAACGTTTAGATAGTAGAGAAAAAGCAAACAAAAATACGCGGTATATGGTCGATTATCGATAATCGATAACGATACTCATTAACTTGTTAAATGTAATATGATAATTTTGCAAAATCGTTTTTCTGTGTTGATGTATAGATAAACACAAACATGCGTGATCATTTAGTTAAAAATTTCGACGGGTCATATTACGCCAATATAAGAATTTTCATCGGATATTAGATGGATATCATGTTACAAATATTTCCAGACTTGCAAATAATGATGCATGGCGAGATACTGATGTTTTGCACGTCGAATAATTGAGATATGAACTATGTGGATGATGGTTACTCACTGGCACAAAATGGCGATGCAGACGAGTTTATAAATGCAAGCAAGGTGAGTGATGCGTGCGCAGATAGAGACATAGTGGGCATAAATCCCACGTATGTGCTGTCCTCACACCAACATACTACTCTACCTGTCTATACAAGGCTGTCTTCTCCTCATGTGTGTGACTTTCTTTATAACGGCCAACGAGGTAGAGACGATACCTTTAATTCAAGAGATTGATAACTCTTTCACAGATACAGTACCAGGTACAGATGAGGAGACTAGTGTTTCAATATAGCAATTTACATATTTATACATTAAGGAATGCTAAATCAATATTTTAGATCAGAATTCGCAGAATGGTGTTTATGATGGAAACCAATTACGGTATGTCACGATCCACGAGGTGCCAACAACCCATTTATTTCGTTTGAAAATAGAAAATACGTTATCATTCTTTGCAATAGTATATTACAAACTTCAGTGGTTTTTACTACTACTAAACCGCTTTAAAGTGTCGTGGAATAATTTTGTATCTACGTTTTTTACAAGGTTGAAAAGAAAAATAACATTCACCTATGCAACAACGTGCAAGTGTTTGATACGGTACAACGCTATTCAGTACCCCCTAGTACGTGGCCGATTCACAGAACACCCTTCTGGAAGGCGTGATCAACATGTAAAACTTATGAGAGCCATCATATAGATATAGAGTGTAGAGCGTATCATATACTCGACAAAATATATATACGTAGGAGGAGTAAAGATGAGATGGGCAGATTAGAAAAAGAGGAAATTGAGAGAATTCAGACAGCACGTGCGAAAGGCGAGACTACAAAAACAAAAGAAATTAGTGAATATCTTGATTAAAAACTGTTACCTGGAACGTGAGCTTGTGGCGTTCGTGGAGCTGAATACCCGGCTCAAGTATATTGCAGTTTTTGGAATAACAACGGATGAAAGACACGAAATATGGAATAACTATTTAAAATCTTTAAGCAGCAAATATACTCTTAAATATAACAAAATAATTACAGTTGAAGAGAAAGAACAGATAGAAGAAAAGGACAAACGTCAAAAAAAAAGAACTTGTGAATATAGAACGCGCAGTTGAAGAGCGTGAAAGACAAGAGTGCGAGGCTGCAGAATATGCTGCGTGGATAACGCAAGACGAGTTCACAGCTCACAGGTCCTGTAATGTATGGACAGTTAGTAAAATCTCCGGAAGTAACGGTGGATAAAACTCCCGAGATATGGGTCTGAGCGTAAGAGCTGGATATAGGTACACATGTAATTAACTGTGTGTGTGTGTGTGTGTGTGTGTGCGTGTGTGCGTGCGTGCGTGCGTGCGTGCGTGCGTGCGTGCGTGCGTGCGT
>JAXIUT010018436.1:0-19505 GCA_035586675.1 Eurytoma californica | reverse complement strand
ATATAATTGCCAATTGGTGATACAACTATAATGTGGTTGGTAATACTGCCTGAAGGTTTGTTCCCAGCGTTCATTCAAGAAGCGGTTTTAAGCGGATATCTAAAATTTTACTGTCAAACATATAATAATCACTTTGATAATAATTTTTTTATGGTGGTCAACTTAAGTTCAAGATCAGCTTATATTTTCCTAACTTTTATTACCTTTATATTTTTTCTATATTTTTAAAAACAAAAAAATAAATATTTTTTACAGTGAAGGTATGTATAGAATCAATGGATTTTAACAACTTATTCAATTGTTTAAATCTGTATATTATAAATGAATTGTTAAAGATTTTCTTTCTTAGTATTAATATAGTTAGATAATTGATTTCGGATTCAGTCCATTCACCTGGTTATTTTTAATTGGGCTTGTAACACTATAATCTTCACAACGGATTCAGTCCATTCACCTGGTTATTTTTAATTGGGCTTGTAACACTATAATCTTCACAATGCACTTAGACGTTAACTCTGCTCTTTCTTCAGACGTTTTCTTTATATTTGTAATATTTTCATAGAGAAAGGAAATTTTTTCAGCATTTAAAACTTATAATTAGTACATTTTTAATTTTCAAATGCTTTTTTATTTTTTCTAACATTAGTCTCATTAATTCGCTTTCAATTTTGCTGTAATTATATTATCCATTTGGTTAATATTACATCATATTATTCCATGGTAAATGCATATTATCCATTTGGTAACTTGTCCCGAACCCTGTTTATACTCCGTCAATATAGTATGAACGCACATTAACAATTCAGATATCAGAAGAACTTTCAGAAGAATAAGAGAAACATTAGGTAATGTTTTATCTTTTTTATCCATTGATATTTATCTATTATACCACAATGATATAAAAATTAAAATATTTTCAATAAAATATTTACCACATTCTCTATTATATGAATCAATAATACTTATTTCACGTATGATTACTTTATTCTTCATATGTTTAAAACAGATCTTAATCTCCAAAGAAATGTAGTCTTTATAGTCAGCATAAATCCAAGTCACATTTTTCTAAGAATTTTAAAGCTATTGTATGGCAAGCAAAGAAGCCATCAATTAAGGTCTATTTTATATACTCACTCAAAAATCAAATACAATAAATGCAAAACAATGCATGTAAAGACTGAATTTGTCTTAACAAAATTTTAATTTTACTTTAAAAATTTTACATTGATTCTTATTATAAACTTTTTAAGCATATAGATCACTTAAATATTCAATTATAAACAATAAAGCAATAAACATTATACATCCCATCCAAGAAGCCATTTAAACCTCAATTTTTCTTGAAGAGTATCTCCATCTAATCTCTTAGGATTATTTTTGAATTCTTCTGTAGCTTTGTATCTTTTCTCATCGACTTTTGGAAACACCATTAGTTTTCCATTTTCATGAAGATAAGTACTTATTGAATCAATGTCATCTGGTAACTTATCAGGCAATTCAATCGGTGTTACTTTTATTAAATGTTTTACTTTCCAAAGCATGGCGCATATTTCTGGTGTATTCTTAACTATAGTTGTGTGTCTGACCTTTTTCTGAAACAAAAGAAAGACTTGTCATTAAAAAATTCTTTAAAAAGAAGTATAATTGTATTTAGTTAAAAGAAATAAATTCATGGGAAAGAATGTATGAATGTTAGCATTCGTTTTATTAAAAATATAATATTACCTCTGAATCCAAATGGAAATTTTTCAAAATATTTTTTTCCCAATATGGATTTCCTTTAAATGATTTAACGCGTTCAATCAGCAAAAGTTTTGTTGGTATGATAGGAGGATCTACATGATCTGGTGTTCTGAAAATAAATAAACATAAATAAATTAATTTTATAAATTTATATACAGTTACTTTACCTACCTTGGATAGTAAGTAATAAGGCCATATTTAATACCATCTTTTTTCCATGTTTTTGGAGTACTGTTGTTTTTGTAGTGTCGGATTTGATTGTAGAAAGTTCTGCCTGATTGTAATAATATGTTACTAAAAAATTAAAACCCATTATTACAAAAATAAATTCAAATAACCTTAATAAAGTATACAGCTACACCATTTCTTTCCATACCTTGACATGATTCTTATTAAACACTGTATACATAAACATACACTTATTAATAAATTTATATTGTTAATCCTCTTAGTATTATTTATAATATATTAAAATTTAATATAAATAAAATCAGTAATGGCTAGATCAGACCCTCAGTGATCAGACAGCGATCAGACTTATTGGAGATTTGGAGGTTAAGATACCTACGATGTCAAAAATTGATGTAAGATGTCATTACTTGTGCATTGCAATAATACCAAAATAAAAATATATTTAAATTTTAAATTTAAATATTGAATTGGTAAAGATAAAAAATTGAATTAGTAAACAGTACACTAAATAACTATAGTAATTGTAAACGCTTTTAAAAAAAAAAACTTAAATATTCAATTGTATCTAGTATATTTATAGAAGCTGGTAGAGTCGCCGTTCGAGTGAGAACTGAGAGGGTCAAAGAGCAAGAACGTGAGGACAAAAGTGAAGTGTCGAACGTTCGAAGTGCAAATAATGCAATGTTTTATACGTTTATGTGGGTTATTACTTTATTACTTAATCGCTTTCTTGTCCGAGCCATTTTTCAAATACCTACGAATTTACGTTTAAATAATCGCGGCACATTATCACGTGTCGTGCGCAGAGTATAAATTATTTTGGGTAACTTGCAATGTAGGTAATGTAAAATACTTAAAGTGCCGTATAGTACATTACCAAAACGTTAAATTAGTTACGACCACGGATACCGGCTAAAAATGAAGTGTCCGATTCGTTGAATTGCAGCACTGCTGCAAAATTTGACAGTTGATATAACATATATATCAGACATGTTCTTCGCTTATATATGCAGTTATAGTATAATATGAAAGTGCGCGCACTTGTTGTTTTGAAATTGAAAGTCCGTTAACACTCGTGCTTCGTTTTGGTGGATTACTTATTAGTTATTATACTTGTTCCTGCGTATTTTATCAAAAATCAGAAACATACATTTTGTTATCAAAGAAAGTCTTTAATAAATACGTTGTTTAGATAAGAATTCTATGAGTACATTTATGTACATATAAATACGATTAACCAGTGAAGAAATAATCGTAGAAATTCTTTAAATTTATTTACGATTGTTTGCCGAAGTGAAAATGGCTGGAATGATCAATTCAGAAGCTATGTTGAACGAATGTTTAAAAACTGCGGAAAATGTTATCATTCACTTTGGTAAATCTTTATATGTTAACTAAATTCCACATTGTAGGTTATGTGTATTATTTTCAAATTTCAAATTTTTTCATGATTATTGTTTATTCTTTTTTGATAGATGATGACAAAGAAAAACGAAATAAAATTCTTGAAGATATACAAGACATTATTATGAAAACTTATATTCATGAGGAAAAGTTTAAAAAAGTTACAAATACAGTCAAGGAGATAGTTAACAACGTTGACATTAATAGTGATTCCGATGAAGTATTAAAAATGTATCGGGTAAACCAGAAAAATACAGCATTTTAAATATTTTTGAATATATAAATACAACATATTTAAATTTGACAAATTTATTTACAGGATAAGAGAAAAGAATTAAAAGACTATAATCCAAATATGTCAAATCATTCAAATTTAACAGAGTACCGTCGACAAGTGACAGCAATTGTTGATAGTAAAATTTTAAATTACTTAATTATCTAATAAATATATCCAAAACAATAAAATATTATATTAATAATAATCAATTTAACAGATGCAGATGGAACCAGACGGGCTGTCATTGATGATGATGATATAGAAATGACCCAAGATGACATTAATATCATTGATCCATTTACAAAGAGACGAATGACAGATCCTGTTAAAAACAAAGTGTGTGGCCATGTGTATGATCGTGAAAGTGTAACATCAGTTCTTAAAATGAATAGAAACACAAGGTATCTTTATTTAATTTGTAACATTAATTTTGTTTCAAATATACAATATAAAAATATAGAATATAAAAGTACTAATGTTTTACGTGTTATTTTATTAGGTGCCCAGTTGTAGGATGTATTAACAAAGATGCTGTTCTTGTAGAAAATCTTATTGCAGACATCATTACCAGAAAATATTTACATGATAATCCAGCTTGAGTTTAGTATTTTTATTTTAATACTTTTTCATAATTTTGAGCACAAGTATTTCTTTTTTTCTTTTATTATAATACTGCTGCATAAAATATATATTAGACATTCCTTGAATATATCAAATTAGTCACATTTCATATCTGAATATCATATAAAATAAGTTAATTTAAAAAGTGCTTAACTTTTCAAACTGATGAGTTATTATTTAAGTAATGTAATACTTATAATGTATAATTATAAGTATTCTGTAATGTAAATCAAGGTATTTATTATTTTTTCACCAAATAATAAAATTTATATTTTTACAAAACAAGTACCTAATGATTTTTTTAAACTATTCTTAAGATAACTTCATGATATTAATTTATTAGTTTTCATCATAAAAAGATGACAAAATATAGGCTATGTTTATATTTACATTTTTAATACTTTTTACTCTTTCTTTTTACAAGACAAACAAACATTCTCAAATATTCTCTACAGTTGAAGTAGAAAATTTTAGTTTGTTAAATGATTGCTATTTATTTTATAATTTTGAAGATTTTAGTAAGATTAATCAAATATCAACTATCAGTTCAACTGCAGCTTGTGAATTCAATGGAATTTCAGTATTAAACTATCAACAGGAAAGTCAGGTATATCAGAATTAAAAAATATTTCAAGATAACATTATCAAGAAATAATAATCGTTGCTTTAGATTTATCATGATTTCAAACCACTCTTAACAAATCTACTTAAGAACAATATTTCATTACTGGCAAAAGTAAAACAATACAGCATACACAGGACTAATAAATGGTTAGTAATTTGAAATTTTTATTATTAAATAAATGTAATTAAAAGCAAAATATGACCATAAATAATTTGATATATTCTAAATTCAGGAAAGCTGGTACGAAGTACAATGCAGTTAGCGAAATCAGACTAAGATTTTCCCAGCGCCGTCTCCTTTCCTATTCATTGGACTCTAAAGAAAAGGACAAACTAAGCTCGAGAAAAAAGGAAAACGGGAATCCAGAGTACCTAGAGACAGACCTGGACTACGATGAAGAGGAGGAGGAAAACGAAGCCGATAATGCAGGCAACGAAATGGCAGAGGATCTCGATTACGAGGAAGAAGAGCCGGTGACGACCGAGAGACTTGAATCGGAGCTCGACGATGACGTCGACGGTCAGTATCGGCACGTTGCCCGTCTCGCATCCCTCTATGCGCTTTGCAGGTGGAGGCGTTAGTGCGGAAAAGGCGGCGCGAGCGGCTGAAGCGTCTCGTCCGGGCTGGCTACTATGAGCCCGTCCAATTCTACGGTGATCCTGAGCTACCTAGATTGAACAGGGAGGTCAAAAGAGCCGATTGCGAGGTCCTCACTACGCCTCTGCCCTACTTCCGCGACTACGGTGAGGAACCATGAGAAGTTCCATCAACAACGATCATCCCTGAGTTTTTATTTATTTATTTTTTTTTGTATTACAATTGAAACAAAAGAGTTGTAGATCATGTTTGTTGAATCTTTATCTTCGATTCAGTATTTATCGATTGCTATGTATTATAAATTAATCATTCAAAGTTAAAATTACAATAATTCTTTTTAATATAAATTTTAATTATATTTTGAATTTACATTTTTTTTCTTCTAGATCCAGAGGATATCAACCTCTCTGCTGCTGAATCTGACTTGCCGATGTATAAGCTTGTATGTGCACTGATCATATTCGTCTTTTTCACTGGCACTTGCAGCATATAGAATATAAATGAATGCATTAAGAAAAGTAAGTTTATTTCTCTCATTTGAGAGAAATAAAATATAAAATTATTAACAAGTGTAAATTATTTGTAGATTTAATAAGAAATTGACAAAAAAACTGCACATTGAAGATTCTCAATTGTATAATGCAAGAAGATAGAGCACCAATCACTTCACAATCAATAAGTTAAGGTCGAATAATAAAGTAAAAAGTAAGTACTCAATTTTTTTGCATTGTATTTTTTATTCAGATCATTTTTTCTGTATAAAAAAAATTCGCGACATTGATTCTTTACTCGGAGTTTAAAAAGGGAGTTATTTCCGATTCAATTCGAAAAGTCAACTCATTGCTTTTTCAAATTTTTGTCGGGCTTCGTCCTTCGTTCCTTTAAAGTATAGCTATTATTACTCTCAGATATGAATATTTAAGAAAGCTCAGCTGCTTCGTTGAATCTAAGATAACTTCCATCCAAGAAAATATACAGCCACCTGAATCGCAAAATATGTAACAGGACGAACTTAAAAATAAGCACCCTCGAAATGGAACGTATCCGATGCATCGATTCGAGCGGACTAAATCCGAGGCAGTCGTTTTGGTTCCCACAGCTCCTTGGCCCGTGGAAGCGGTGGCTCTCGATGACGCAACGGGCGCGCGGATCAATCAATCGATCGCACGCAAAGCGGGGCCCGTTTGAGCGAGCCGCACCGTGGATCCGGTGTCTCCGCGCGGCCGTGACCTTGGGGCGCGGACCGGCTCGTCGCGCAACGCGATATCCCGCAAGGAATGCAGCCAACGCCGGAGGAAAGTTTGCGCGGCGCGTTGTGCGCCGAGATGGGATCTGGCGCGCGCGCGCACCGAGTGTCAGTGACCTTCCGCAAAACGGCGGTGCGCACGCACTCGCTTCTCGGTCTTCCTCGCGAATCGTTTCCGCTTGGGTCGGAGACGCCGCTTGTCCCTCCCAAGGTTTCACTGCGAGCCCTTGACTTTTTACAACTCGCGGCGATTTTGGTGTGTGCACTTGTACGTGCAGCGGCTCGGAGCGTTCAATGGGTCAATGTGAACTTGATAAAGCGTGTGGGAATTATTTTGAACATTATCGAATTGAGTCTTATTTTATGAAGTTAGTAAATTATATCTGTTTATCATTTATTGTTGTTTAATTATTGACTAACAGAGAAAAGTGATTTTTATAAATATTAATGTTATAAATTTAATTGCAATAGTTCATGGTCGTAATGAGGGCATTTCTTTAGCAAGATGTAAACACATCAATTTTTAATGTAGAATATACCAATTGTTATCAAATTGGATGTACCGCTCTCTTACTATAACTACTAAAACGTTGTAAAAAATTTCAGAGCGCAATCGATCCACGTAACTTCGCATTAATCAAGCTACTAAGCAATGGAGGAGTAAATCACCGAATAAAACAGCCAACCATTTAATCGGTCGATCGGCGAATAATAAATCATCGCTTTGCTCGACCGATCGAATTCGAGCTTAGTGCACCTTTGCACGTTACACCCACCGTGGTCGACGGCGTACGCCTCACCTGGGTGAGGCAAGGCAATATGAAATTCTCGAACGAGCGCCCGTGAGGTGTACTTCGCCATTAACCGTGTTTTTCACGATGCCCGAGAAAAAGAATAATCGTCCGACTCCCAGCTCGAGGTGTTGCGCGTACGCTGATCTCATTGAGTGGATCTAACTGGACTTAAACATTTGAATGACTTCCTGAACGTTTTCTTGTTGAATATAGATATAAAACGAGAGCAACGTCCACCGCACGATGTGAAATGGATAACTATGTTTTTTTGCGGATAACTTGCTATGATTTTAATGAATAGAGGGTTTCTGTCAATTAAGTGAGGAATACGTAGCAGGTGACCGTAAGCACAGATTAAGTAAAAAGGGAAACTGAAGAAAGTAAGGTGTAGCTAGAGTCGGTTTTTTAACTGTACAAAGCAATTTTTCTGGGTGATGCAACTTTTTGCATAGTTTAATAATGCAATATTAGGCTCGTCTTTCAGTAATAATATTAAAGTAAAAATTGCTTGATAAAATGGACAGTTTTCTTGAAACGAACATGGACGTATTTATTGCACATATTTATTGTTTGTTTATCCACCACGTGTTTAATTATTTATTGTCTCAAATTTATTCTTTTCAAAAATGAATCATTTTAATTGTAAAATTAATTACAAACGTTTTGATCGCCTCTAATAAATCGCTGAATTATTAAGCCTCAATTCGCCTAAAAAACAAATACTTCAATAAAAAAGATCGTCCAGTATCCACAATGGAAAAAGTAGAAAAAACGTAGCTCCCGGGTCGACCCACTCGTGGTATCCGCGTCGATCGACCTTCGCCGGGCGAGCGCATCTCAAATATTTGTGCGGAACGCCCCCGCTCTGCCTCGTAAAGGCAAAAAGGCCATTACGGGAGCGCCGGGCTACGCGCCAGCTGCGACGCCCGCACTCTCGCGACTAGACACTTTAGCCCATTCTTCTTTACCCCCGACCTGAGACCTTCGGTGCGCCACACGGCCACACCCCCGCGCGGGCTTTTCCATCCGCGCGAAAACCGCCACTGCGAGCTTTTCTTCTGCCGTCGGTGTTCCCGCTAATTCTCTCCCGCTTCAATTGTAATAGATTATTTTGCTCGTTTTTTTATGAAATCATTAATGACTGTCTTTTTATTTTCGATAAAGGTGTCTTGAACAGATACGATGTTGGTTCAATAATTGATGAGAGTTGCGAGTATAGATGAGAAGCCGTACATTCGGAATCTAGGCTACCTTGAGTAAATGAAAACAGTGTGTGCGATCTTTGGCTGGCCGATTCGCTTTTTAAAATATAAACGTCGATAAATCTCGGAAAAAGGACGAAATTTCAGAATAAGTCGCGTTGCGCTCATTCCGTCTGCCCGGCACTTTTTTGCCAATTTTCTTCAAAATATCCGCAATCAATGCTGCATTTCACTGCGCGTCCAAAGGAACTGAATAAAGAAAATAAAATTACGTAAATGTCGTAGACGAACTTCAATCAAACTATAATGTGTTTTATATTTATCATCATTCATTAACGTTCAATTAGCTTGCAAGGTTAAATTTTAATCGCTTTTTTCTTAGCATTGAATGCAGTTGAATGCATAAAAAAATTTCAAATCCTTTAATTATTAACTTTCCCTGATAAATAGTATAGTCTGGTATAACATTATTATGTGCCTAGTCAATTTAATTATATTTATAATATTCTAAAATATAAGGAAAGATAAAGCCTTTAACGACAAAATGAATATTTTAATAAGAATAATAATTCATCTAGAATATATTGTTAATATTGGAGGGAATCAAGCTACATTAATTAACAAAACACCGTTTACACGTGCATTCTAAAACATCATTGTTATCTAATCCGCTTAATAGCTGCAAAAACAAATTTATACAAGCTAAATAGTAAAAACGATAAACGCATCGACACGAGTAACATGGCAAGGTGGCGTTAAAGGTTCGCGCTCCACTATGCGCAGTCGACTCCGCTCCGTGGCCGCGTACACACGCTTGCGCCAGTGTAGCGTGCGTGTGCTGGAGCGCGACTCGAAGGGGCCCCCCCTCCCTCCCGAGTCCCGCGCGGCCGGCTATCCCTTCGCATCCGTGGCACACGGCGTCGGCCGCTCGGCTGTACCACGTGTCTCGCTGGTGCCGCGGCGGTGGGGATTGGCCGGCGCGCGCGCTCGCGAGCGACGAGGACGGCGCGATTGCGCGCGCCTCGAGTCAGCGACACGCCGCCGCCGCGCCGCCAGAGCGTAATGCGAAGGCTCGCGCGCGTACACACAGTGCCGTCGTCGCGCCGAGAGAGCCGCGCGCGTCCTCCCGCGCCGTGCAGGCAGGCAGGAATCTCCGGGAATCACCGCCGCGCCGATTCCAGGAAAGGGAGCGAATACGCGAAAAATCCGCGCGCTGCACTGCGGTATAGGCGCTGGTCCGCGCCGTGGGGCGACGAGGTGAGAGCGCGAGTGTCGGCCGCGGGATGCGAGGAGGAGCGCGCCGCGCCGCGAGCACTCGGCGGCGTCGCCGCACTGCCGCCGCCGAGGACGAGCCGCGACGCGCGTGAGAGCCCAGTGTGCCAGTGTCAAAGTATAACGAAGAGAGTAGCAGGAGAAAAAGTGTGCCCCGGCTGCCGAGAGAGGAGTACACGTAGTGTTTGTTGTTGGCAGCGGCTCGCGAGTGGAGGTGCGAGCACCGGGAAAAGGGGAGCCAAGCGGAGCCGAGAGCGGAGGGCATTTAAAGAACCCGGCTGAGGCGAAGGATATATCCTCGCTGCGGCGGCGTACACGTAGGAGAGGAGAGCCAAGCGGCGGCGGTGGCGGCGCAACGACCGGAGAGCGGCCCGCTCGCCTTCTCTCGGGGGCCCCGGGATAGCGTGGAATGCGCGCTGACAGGTAGGTCGCGGCTGTGCGCCTGGAATCTTTTTCGTACCCTCTCTTTCTCCATCTCTCTCTCTCTCTCGCTCTCTCGCTCTACCATTCTTTGGGCATGAGGCTGCACGCCGTTGCAGCCATGCGCCGCGTACATGCCTGCCAGCAGTGCGGCTTCGGGTTTGGGACCGTTTTTTTTACGTGGCGCGCTTCGGAGAATCGGGCGCCGATTTCTCCGATTTTTAAGCGTCCGGGCGGAAGGGAACTACTTAGTTCGCGGGATCGAACGCTCCGCATGGATTTGGCGCACTCGCATCGCACGCGTTTCCAGGACGCGAGAGAGGTGCATGCAAATTCTTCATCGCTCGCTCGTGAATTTCAAAATGTTGGTTTCCACCTTTCTAACTTTACAGTGCTCTTTATTGTCAGTCTGAATGTTTTTAGAAAATAGTTTTTAATTTTAAGTTAATGTGGATCTCGGGGTTTCCTGTAAGTATCCATTTTACTAAGAAAAATTGAATAAGTTAAATTTAAGGTCTGCCTCGGGACATGAAAACGTACCGTGAGACACTTCGTTAAATTTAACGGCAAATGTCTTCCATTTATTACAATAAGTGGAATTCCGATGACATAGAATACGTGACGATTCACATTACTTGAATGAAGTTTCACTTGTATTATTCAACTTTAAAATAGATTCTTTATCTACGTTATCGATTTAAATGCGTTTACTTTTTATACATTACTGGAGCATTCATAATAAGACAATTACTTTTGATCTCAATTTTTTATAACGAATCTGTTGAGTATTGTCGTTTCGTTGACTGCGTGCAATTAAATGATTTGCATACATAGTAAATTGAGCAACACGAGCGATAATTCGCAGCAATTACTTCGGACAGTTTAACGTTCTACAAAAAGTGTGGAAAAAAAATGTAAGAATCGAAAAGCACCTGAGTCACCGGTAACCTTACCTCGCGGAGGATAAATACAAACGCGAACGAAACTAAATATTTAATTGCATTATCAGCGGTTCGCGCGGAATTCGTATACGGCCACTGAAAAACAATAAAGTGCCGTTTCAGTGAGAAAAAAAATAATCGTTACACATTTTTCGTTTTTCCGCTGTCAGTTGTCGCAACGCGGCGCGCTCTCATTAAAACAAGCGCCGCGCACACTAACCTGCCGGGCAATAAATAATTTTACCGTGCACGATAACTTGTGATACGTAAGGCGGGTAAAAGGCGCGCCGTTTTCATTGCGGACCGCGCCGGAGAGATTAATCAGCCCGGAATTTCTCAAAGCCGCGGCCTTTCTGACAGTTCGTGGGAGTTAATTTCGAGTCAACAGGTGCGCTCGCCGATCGAGTCGTACTACTCGACTAATTGGAGAGGCTTTATTGCAGTCTGAACTCCGCGACGATCACTCGGTTTTCTTTGAAAATACCTTCCCTCGTCTCGTCGTACAGGCATTTAAAGACACGATACCTTGGCGACATATACGCGTATGGATTTGGAGCGGAGAAAAATTCTTATTAGCCCGAGAGACAAACAGCGAGACGATTCCTCGACGTCGGTGATTACAGCTCGCGGGGGCTTATCGTCGGCAAACGTATCCGTTTTGTCGCGAAGTACGCTTGTGTGTAAGTCCGTGAGTCGGTTGCGAAGCCGTTGAATAATCGCGCCTCCGATATTGCGTCTCGTCGGCGAATTTCGCCGGCCCCGACGTGCAAAAAAAGCTTAATCCAATCCCAGACGCGACAGCCGGATGTAAACAGCCGCGATATCAAAACACACGTGCGCCGGATCGCTGCTGCATTAAGCTTCTTTGCCGGTGAGAAGGTATCCGGCGTCGCGTATACGCTGGACTCGCGGCGTTTCGATATTTTGAAAGGCTAGGCGGAGTGGCTCGTGGCTTGTTTTTAATTAAAAGCCGGTTTCGCGCTGGGTATGCTTTATGAGTCAGACGCTAAGTGTTGTAATAACAAACGCCGGCAAATATTTAATTGTTTTTGAGATTGATGGAAGCCGTTATCATGGAGACTGGCTCGCGCCTTCTAAATAATGCAGTTCACTCTTAATTCTTATTTTTCGTTCCAATAGCTTGGAGTTGGCTAACAAAGGGAGCGTTTGACGGGAGTAACGCTGGAAAAATTTTTATTTTTCCCTTCGTTTTCCTAAATACTTCTGCATTCGTGTCCACAAGAAGCCTATTGTTGAATCGTGGAATGCAGCTCGACTAGGCCAGATAAGCTTCCAATGACACAAACATTTACCCGCATTCCTTCATCGTAATTATTAAGAAATATTCTGTTTAATCTAGATCATCTTACACGCACCAATATCGCTAAGCTGCTCCAAACGAAAGGAAAAAAAAGGAATCGGCCCGGAAATCTCCGTAGACCGATGGTCACCCAGTAGCGAAAGCCTACAAATTTCCGAATGCTCCAGGTGTACCTTCGCAGCTCGCACGAAACACGAGGCGACGAGGAACGAAGAGAGGGCCGGTGCATAAGAAACCGAGAAAGAAAAAGGGGGAGAAGAAGAAAGTCGCCTTTCCACCGTCTTTTCTACGGCTCGAGGCGCGCGCGCGGTTCCGTCTTTGTCTCGACGCCTTTTAATGCCTCGCTTTGTCCGCGTCTTTTTTCCCGCTCTCCCCCGTGTTTACGAGGCCTGCCCCTCTTCCTCGGCGCTCCGCGCTTCGCTGATTATCACCGCGCGCGTCGACGCCGAGCATTTTCAAGTCCACTCCACGCCTCCGCCGCGCGCGAGACTCGCGACCGGCTCTCTGCGTAAGACGAACGCGCGTATATGCACTTATACACGTGTGCAGCGTGCGCCGCAAGAGGTGGATCGACAGATGGAAAATCGCGTGGGGCTCGCTCGACAGCTGCCTTTTTTTCCTGGCTTTTTTCCGTTGCGCGATTTTTTACCGGCTTTCTGAACTCCAAAGAGATTTCATTTGATTCCATCCATTACTTTTGATAGATTACTGCTCACTTCTTTTTATTTTTGTTTCAACAATTTGGATAGATTCGTAGTAGTTAACAATAGACTTTAAAAAGAAATTTACAGTTCAATGACATAATTTCTACTTCGAGTGTGACACGAGATTTGAATTTTAGTCACTTATCCCCGCTTTATAATAATGTGAATTATTTTTTTTCATAATACACGTATCTACATAGTAACCTGTCAAAATCGATCACCAAAGAAATACTCGTTCTCCCAAAAAAAAACCTACGCCTTCGATAATATTACTTAGTTGAGTAGAGATCATTTATCACTCCTTTCTCTGGTTTAACGCCACTGGAACCTGCATCCAAGCCACCGTGGCATTGAAAAAAAAAACCAACTCGACGGCCAACGTCCATCAGTGTCGAAAATTCGTCCATCAAGATATTCTCACCTTGTACTCGGGAGCCTCTAGCACTTCGCAAAAAAAAGTGTGCTCCTCCGCTCTCGGGTCGCTGAACGATAAAGATCTCGCCTTTCTTTTTTCATGCCGCGGACGTCGCGCGAGGTGGAGACATTACGCCCGTGCGTATATATACACTCGGGCCACGCTGACGTAGCGGCGGTCCGTTAGGCCCCGTTTTTCGGGCGCAAACGAGTTCCACCGGCGTAAACTGCGCTGCGCGAGCGACCGGGTGTTAAAATAAAAAGAAAAAAAAAAGAAAGGGCAACTGCACAGGCGACAAATTGGAACTCGCCTAACGGTGCACCCGGGAGACAATGTCCCATTCTATTTTCGATTCGCTTTTTCTTTTCCGAGCGCGCGCCGGCGCGATGTGATTTTGCGGCTCGGTGGTTTCCGCGCGCGTATAGCTGACGATTGTGGTGTATAGTCATCGACGCACCGAAACGCTACGTGACGCAAGGGCGCTGCCTGTGTGTTGGGACGAGGCGTAAATTTAAGCAGATATCAGGTTTTCGACGTTAGACAATACAAAAGAGCTCGATGCTGATTCACTGCGCGTCTCCCCTCTATTACAACACCGCGAGCTCGCGGTCTTCCTGCTAACACTTCGAATTTGCCGGTGTCGTATTTTTTTTTCCTCCCGATCGACGGCCGAGCTTCGAATGCCGAAAAGAGCGGAGGTTGCGCAACTCCGAGCGAGCGAGTACAACCGAACTATATAAGAGATCCGGGCGAATCGTCGCCTTCGAAAATAATCGATCGGCACGCGGTCGCAGTTTCCCCCTCCTCCCCCCCGCCCCCGGCGCATTCTGCGGATACGCGCACGTGGCCGAAGGAAGAGAGCCGGTGACGGCCTTACGCCCGTTGCGCAATCCTAGCGTCGACGCTCTCGCTCTCACGCGCGGGGGGCGGAGAGGAGCAACGCTCAATTGCGCGCTCCGCCCGCGATCGTCCGTTTTTTAGCCGCGAACGAGCAAGTGGGTCACGTGTCGGGCTTTTCGACCGGTTCACCTCGCGCACGGATAAACGCGATTTTTTCGCGGTCGCCGAGCTTTAAATTTGGAGTGATACAGAGCCGTTGGAAATTTTGATTTGACGTTTGGCGTGGGCCGCTGAGGGGAATCGTTCTTTTGCCCTCGGGGAGCTTTATTTGAAGTGTTAGTTTACGTTATCTGACTGAAAGGCTTCTTTTGTTGCGCGATAAATTTAGATGCGCTATACCATTGCATAATTTTGAAAGCATGCAGTTTATTGTTTTACGCTCAGAAAATAATGTCCATGAAAAGAGGAATAATTTATTAAAATGAACGACACAAACATCAAATAATAGAAAGTTAATTAATGTTATCCATGAGAATAAAATTTTCCTTTCGGTACCAATTTTCCATCGAAACTGCATTCGGTTGATCTGAAAAAGTTATCGGAACGAAATTCGTGCTCCTTAAACGAGCGTCGTCCGTACCAACGCATTTAGCCTAGTTCTACTCTTTTGTTGCCACTGCAAACGACTTTTCCGTTTTTTCCTCTGCACTCTGTTGTCGTCCGTTCATCTTCGTGAAGCGCCGATTTCTATTGTCAAAGCATGAAGCTCGCTTGTTTGCTTTTACTTCTGTCGCACTTTACGAGCTACGAAAGATCATCGTAAATTCAAACTCTGTTTATTGTTGTAAACAAGTCTGAAGTCTAAAGGTGTGGGTTATATTATTCTAACGATTCATCCTAAGTTGTACTTCATGCAATTTATTTATTCAAGTAGTGAATAATCCCTAGCTTATAAGAATTTTATTGCATTTAGGTTTAACAATTTCTTCAGTCAAGATTTAAATATTGAAATGTAAAATCGGGAAATTAACTATAGTTAACAATCGATAGTTGTCCCCTTTTTGTAAAAAAATTATAAATAAACTTAACAAACGAAGCATAATAAATCGTAAAGTAGAATTAAAACGTTGAATAAAAAAGACGTTATATATACGAAAGATTTAAAATAATCAAACAATTCACTAAAGCGGCCATAATTCACGCAGATACAAAGAGCATCTCAAATATAATTACACCGCAGGAACACGTGCAGCAAGACTCTTAAAAACACCCCCAAACATGTTAATTTTAGCCAGATTTCGTTCGTCCGAGCAACGACGCGACGTCGAGAGCAAACGCCGCCGCCTCGGTAAAGAAAACAAGAGTCTGCGAAAAATGAGGCCCTATATATAGCCGTAGGTACGAACGTTCGCAGTACCCAGCTCAAGCGCGGGGCGAATGACGCTAAAAAAGAATCTCCCTCGACGGCTATATGAAGATCCGTGTCCCCGTGCATCCGGCCAATATTTCGAGGCCGTAAGCGCGCCTTTCTGAGCTTGCTTTTATGTCTGCCATTTAACGCGGCGTTGTTGCCGCACAACAACAATGCACCAAGCGATATCACGCGCAGAAATTCGCAGTTTTTCCCAGCCGTTGCCGCTCACCTAAACGTTTTGGCAGTAAAAGCAGTCGCGTGTTTTCACCTATAAACGAAGGAATCTTAAACTGTTGATTTCATTAAATTCTCTTTTTTTCAGAGCCTATTTGCAAAACTTTTTATCGGCGGCTGCATCAATCTTGATAAAGGAACTCATCGCGCTCGAAATTTTGTAAGAAAGCATTCAGCCTGATTTGCGATGCTAATGTAGTCGTTGTAATATTTAATTACATTCAGATTTCTTTTTCAGCAACTCGCTTCGCTTTTCACTTTCTAAATGTGCATAATTAGACATTTGCCAATTAGCATACAATTTATTCGAGGAGCAGCGCAAGTGGAGTGAAATTGCCCGGCAAAAAGAGTGGCACGTACGCGCGACCCGGCGCAAAACGAATAACGAGCTTAGCAGAAACGTAAGATGACACGTTATTGCCATCCATGTTAATCAACAATACCAGGATGTTCTCACCATCCGATTCTTTTCACGTATCGTCAACAAAGTTTCCGCGCAAGCTGCGATGGCAATTTGCAGCCTCTTTTAATGAAACCCGCCGCTGCTCGTTCTTTTGAATGAATAGTTTCCGCGACATATTGTTCAGCACATAGGTGGTGTAAGAAAGCAAATTCTCGCAGAGTAATTTATTGTGACATTTATTTTTCGTAGACTTCCATTGTAATAATTTCGCACTCGCGAATCCATTGTTCTGTATATAAAAACCCCTGCGCATGAGTTTCATTGGAAACCCATTTATTTTAGCCAAGATATCTCAATCAAAATTATGCCTAAGGGAGTCAAATTTACAATATTATTTAGTTGTTAATTACACGCAAAATTCTATAAAAGCTAGCGATTTCAAAATGATATCGATTAAAAAATATGACGATCCATTTGACTCTTCCATGTCGAGAGGGGGAAGAGGGTAACCCGATTCACCTTTTCCCCTGCAATTCGATTCATTTTTCCTCCGATATCGTATCGCCCATACATACGGCCTTTTATTTTACTGACCTTGCGTGCTCTTGAATCCTGAAAATTTCATCGCACTTCGCCGCAGGGCACGTCTGACGCTCCTTTCTTCCGGCGCGTACGTGTCTTATCTGGCCAAGGTCGTGCGGGTCCTAGGAGATCGTTAACAATGCGCCGAGGGTCGCCGCACAAAATTTCACCCGGGAGGCCTCGAGCCCATCCGCCCGGGACGTAAGGAAAAGAAGTTCAGGCGCGGGACCCTCGACCCGATACATCTGGAAAGTCGGACTCATGAAAATTGGATACGCTCCAGCACGAGAGCCGTAAAACCCCTCGCGTAAATAGAGTTTCATCGTTTCTCCGGGCTCAACTTTCGCTGCTTTAATATTCACCTGTTCTTCGCTCCCTCTCGTGTTTTCTTTTTAATCAGCGGATAAAGAATTTGTTTGATGGTCGTGATTAAATTTTTGTTTGTGTTGAGTACACGCGTGTGATTTGTTATGATTTAAGTTATTTTTAATCGTAAATTGTTCCTTTTTTATGTAAATATTTGAACTTTGCATTAGCACCATTAGTAATTCATTAATGTAACCGTGCAACTACACAATTTATTGCCAATTCGTTGGGTAAGACCTTATTTTATTACTCCAAACGCATCCAAGAGACAATACAGTCGACTTATTACAAGAAAATAGCTCTTGCATAATTTATTAGCAAACAAACAAATTGCGCGATCAATTAGTCCAAAGTTTCATTCAGCGCACGTCTAAATTTCACGAACGGCGTCGCGTCTATATTTTTCGTTTCAAAATCGTAACCAGGCCTCCGGTCCTCTGAAACTCGATATAGAAAGCAGTGAGCTTCTAGAAGGCATCAGAGGTGAAAAAAAAATTTTGGTCTGGTATACGATGGGATCGCTCTCGGTGGGCCGTTTCAATCTAAATTTCAATGGCGGCCCGCGCGGTTTCCCCACGATATCGTATACAATGACTCCGGGAGAGGTGCATGCAAAGCGGCCGAAGGAGCAGCCCCCTCGAGGAGGCAGGAAAAGGGGGATTCACACTTGGCCGGAGCCACTAACGAGTGCCGAACGAAAAACCGACGAAATATTTATGCCGAGGCTCGAAAGAGCAGAGTTGCTTCTGAGCCGCGCGTACGAAGTGTGTAGACGTTGGCGCGCGAAGGAAATGTGCGTGCGCTGGCGTAAAACGAGCGATCGGGACTCAAGCGCGTTTGTTTTTTTCTTTCTTTTTTTTCATTTTGTTTATTGCGCGCTCTTTTGTACTGTTATCGCATTAAATTTTATTGCTACCCCAGGAAGGCGGAAAGAGCACGGACTTTGAATATTCGGGTTATATTGATGTCACGGGAAAATGGTTACGGGCTTCATTATCCGATGGCTGCATATTATTATTACGCCTTGCTGGTCTTTTTAGCAAAAACGAATAAAATAGTTAAGTTTATAGTATAATCATTTAGATAAATTATTGAGTGAATTCGCGTTATTATTGCTTTGGCAACTTGAAATCAGTAAAACACTGTACATTTTTAATAATTATAGGTTGAAAGTCACGTTATTCAAGGTAATAATTATTAAATGCGGTACATTTATTTCTAAATATAAAAGGAAGTAATATTAAACGTTAGGAGATATGTAACTTCGAAAGTATTTGAAATTTATTAGATTTTTAATTTTAAAATTATACTGCCATCAGCGAGCAGATATATTTGAATATTATGCAAATGCACAGCGCAGAAAAAGAAGAAACAATAAAATAAGTGGGAGGATTATCACTCAACAACACCTTAAAAAAAAGCATCGCATTTTTATTCCTGATATATAACATTCAACCTTATGCTTATTACAAAAGTTGTCCTGCCAAATTTAGGAAACTCTTAAAATCTGCTTCCATGAATCTCAAGCCATTTGTTATCCACTAAAGTTCCCTCTAGTAAGAAGTAAAAAAAAAAAGTTGATGAAGCTAACAAACTACTTTCTGTCTAGGGATAGTACGCATGCGGCGACTGGGAGATGAACGAAGCGGAGGATCGCGGCCCAGAGAGGAACGGCATGGGACCGGAGATGGACCTAGTGAACAGACCGAATCCCTGGCTTCCGGCCTACGGCTTCCAGATTCAGCCTCACCATGCCAACTTTCAGCCCACGCACGAGGATCTACGCGCTAACGGTTCGTTGACTTTTTGGTCCCCTCGCCTCTCTCTCTCTCTCTCTCTCTCTCTCTCTCTCTCTCTCTCTCTCTCTCTCTCTCTCTCTCTCTCTCTCTCTC
>JAXIUT010018414.1:3434-19513 GCA_035586675.1 Eurytoma californica | reverse complement strand
TTGCAAGATAAGTAAGTGCTTATCTTTTCGATATCCGTTTATATAAACAAAGATAAATTGTTTCATTTATATGAAATCGTGAAGAAAAACTACACCAAGATTACTACCGATAACGATTCAACCGAAGATTGTTCAATAAAAATTTCCTTCGTTTACAAAACATCAAACAATTTTTATAAAGCAAATCTGCAAAAGAACATTTCCAATCGCCGCGTAAGCAAAATCAATCTAACAATCT
The DNA here is from genome assembly GCA_035586675.1 of Eurytoma californica. NCBI lineage: Eukaryota > Metazoa > Arthropoda > Insecta > Hymenoptera > Eurytomidae > Eurytoma > Eurytoma californica. Next base: position 19,275 of record JAXIUT010018414.1, on the reverse strand, counting down.
CGCCTCTACAGTTAGTTCCATTTACCTATTGTAACAGACTTTTAAAAAAAAAATCCGCAATTCGCTTCCTGCCGACCTTATCACTCAGCGTCTTTGCGTCACGGCGCTTACAAAGACAACCGGCGGATCGAATTCGCGCGCCTCATTCGAAAGGAGTCGGGCCCATTCATTCCGTCGTTGCGGAAAAAAGTCACGCTTTTCTCATTCACGTGTACCGCGCGCTCGCCACCAAGTACACGCCTGACGTCAGCGCCGCCTCGAAAAGCCCATACGCACAATGCGCGCGCGCATTATACACATCGTGCACGCGCGAGGCGTCCGTCTATGCCCGCGAGACGAGCACAATGTAAAAGCGCGCACACCGGAGCCGGCGCCGGCGCACGTGTTGTTTTGCCGGGCGTCCGTCGCGGCGCGCATTACGCTTTCTAGCGGGCGCGCGCGCGGATATGATACGCGCTCGCCCCGCGAAACCGGACCATAAAAAGGAAGAGAGGCTTTTACGGAAGCGCTTTGCATACGGCGAAGGTCTTTGCGCCCGTCGAAACGCGGAAAGAATGCCGCGCGCTCGAAATGTTAATGGGCGGGCGGGGAGAGGGGGGAGAGAGAGAAAAAAAACGTGACCGAACGAATTTTACGACGGCGGGGGGGCCACTAATCACGCGCGCCGGTCAACTTTACGACCGTATAGTAGTAAGTTCCTCGCGGGGGGAGCTCTTCCGTTTCGGCGGCTTTTATTTTTCGCCAGTGCGGTTTTGTCGGAAATTCAAATTCGCCCGCGATTAATTTATCGAGGAGAACGAGATGCGAAATCGACCCGAGAGATCGAGTCTTGAACCCACGCGGTGATCGCAGTCGCCGATGAAGTTAATTGACCGCGACGATCGTGGCTCGTTTATCTCGGACTGTGCATATTTTACGTTTCTTTCGTTTTTATCTGCGGGATGTTACGTGCAACGCGGCTTTTATTCATTTGAATAAAGTTTATTTTTAGATTTATTTTTTAATCCACTATTATTGCTTCTATAAATTTTCTTGTGTGTTTAGCTGAACGTTTTAATGAAGGCGCTAATGAGAAAAATACTATTAGGAAAAAAGTGGCGAATTTTATTCGTTCGTTAATTCTGATGTTTTGTTGATACAGCTTTTATTGAATTATATTTTATACTAAATCAACTTAATTATTGTTTAAAAGCAATGGTATTTATTAAATTAAATTGCGTCAAACAAATAGGCCATCTACAACAAATTTAAGAGAAATAGAATAACAACAATAAGCGTCACACATTTGCTATTTTTTCTTATATTTATGTAAACAAAATATAAAGTGCATCTGCGTATCAATGAAAGTTTTCCAGTTTCAAGAAAAAAAGCTAAATTTTAAAAACGTTTACGAAAACGAAACTAACTAATCCACACGTAGCTCGGCAAAATCGAACAAGTATTGAGTGTATGCACAGGCCGGAGCGAGTTTCCACTTTCTAAAAAATGGGCGCTTTGAAAAACGAAAAAGGCCGATTGCACTATACAGGAAAAACGGCGAGTCGAAAACCGCGAGAGCGGACTTTCAAATTCGACGTCGAATCCGCGCGCGAACGAATGCACGTGGTGCGCCGTAATCGATGCGCCGCGCCGCCGATTAAGAGCCGTCCCGACAGCTGGCGCCGCCACGACTCCCGCTCCGCGGTCGTCGGTAAAGGCGGGAACTGCTCGGCCGGGAGGATTTTATCGCGGCGCGGTGTATCATCGGCGCAGCTCGCGAAGCGCTGCCGCTTTTTTTTTCAAAACTTTCGCGTGCGGCACGCGTCGCGCGACGAGAGAATCCACGGGGTAACGGACTCGTCGGACTGGTTCTTGGGCGAGCGGCACGGCGGGTTAAACTTTTACTACTCGCCAATAGTGTTGAAACGCTGGTTCTCGGTTGTAACTCGACTCGCTTTTTCTTCGGAAGGCTGACAAGATTTGTCAGAGTGATTTGTTTTGCGGCAAGCTTAATTTGTTGACGAACTTGGCGTTATGGACGTTTCGTTAATTTGAAACGACTTTCCATTAATCACGAGTATGCAAGGTCGATCATTTTGGAGCTTTTCTTTAGCTAATTTCATTTGCTTTGATATAATTCTATGTTCATTTGAATTGTAATGTTAAGAATTAATAAAGTCAATAACTTTGTTAAATTAAACAGAAAAAAACAGGACAAATCTATTTTTTAAGTAATGCCCTTGTTAGGCATTAGCCTAGTACTTTTATACTCAAATCTTCGTGCAACAGAACAGAATTTAAAAATGTAAACAATGTACCTTCGTTTTTATACAAAAAGACATTAAAAAATCATTCAACATCGTTACAAAATATGTGTACAATTTAATTTGCATAATATATACAATTTGTAATATTGGATGCTAATCAGTACAAATCCTTAAATAGTAAGTCTCGTGTCCCAAAAAAAAAACTAACAATGTTTGAGATATTTCAAAAGTGCTAATTTAACACACTTAGGCACATTGAGTTATTTGGTTAGCAATGCACATTCCGAACGTCCGGTGATTGTGCAAAGGAACTGAATTTGATTTATCGCTAAAGAAAATTAGCTAATGGCGATGGTAACAGTCGACAAGAGGCGCGGTGAAGATGTTTTTTTTTGTTATAGATGGTCACCTGTCGGATTTGTCAGGATTATGCGGTTTGTGAACAAATGGCTCGAGAGCCTCCTCGCTGCTGTTGGACAATTGCGACATTCCGGACAGGCTGGATGATGACATCAGCTGCTTCGATCGCTTACCCTCCAGCTTCCCTGTAATACTCTTCATCTGCGTCAACATTTTGCACCTGCAATCATAAACGAAAAAAACTTAATTTATGTATAAAATATGAGGCATATTTTATTGAACAGTGCAGAGACCCGCTCTATTAAAAATTTTTATTCAAACGATATGACCAAATTTAATTAATTGGGTATAAGGTAATTTAATTGGTACGTGGCACATGTGAAAGTTTTTGCATAATTTTATAGTTAATTCAAAAAAGCAGAAGAAAAACATTAACTGTTGTTAATGTTCAAGTATAGTCTTGTCAAGAGGTGAAAGATTATCCCAAGGTTTTTTTAACGTGACTTACACGACTTGTATTTTCACGTAACCAATTACTAGTTTAATAGCTTTAGAAAAGAAGAAAGCATACTCTAACATTTTAATTATCCACTTTTCCAACCGTTTCCTCAAAATTATCACATTTTACTGGAAGCAATAAAATCAAGCAATGACACATCAAGCAGCACCTCTAAAAGAATATACCACGTGAAAAGGAATAAACTTAAGCGAGGATTGAATGATCGATAGAAAGCGAGTGCGTAAGCCGAGGCGAGTAGTCCATCGAACCGTGCGCGCGCGACCGCGATTTTTCCGCTCTTTTTTAAGCGAGGCGCGCATTTCGATCGTGAAATCCGGCCGGCCGGTCGAGACTTCATGCGCGCGCGCCCACGCCGCGCGGTACGTGTCACCGCGCGGCCGCTTTGCATTTCGCTCCGCACTGATACGTATCGCACCGCCAAGGCCGGCACACTGCTTACTCCCGCGCACGTCGCCCGGTTACGCAAATCGACGCTTTGTCGATCGATTCAGCGGCGATCGACTCACCCGACGATTTCTCCCTCTGCGAGCCACCCCCCGATACTCTCGGGCGTTATCGATTGACCGTGGCGTGCAGAATTTGAGAATTGACGGTTCACCCGATTTTGTTATTTAATGTTGATCTGAAGATTGAGGATATTTATAGATTTGACGAGGGATTAATGCGGTTTTAAGGATGAATTTTTAATTTAGGAATTGGGTTTGATGTCGGTGAATAAAATTACTGTTCTACTTCATCGAATATCTTATTCTAAAATTATCACGATTAGATTTCATGATTTAGTCTGAAACTAGTAGATTCTTTTCAAACTTACTGGTGATAAGTAAAATGGGTCAAACACGTTTTCGAATAATGGGGTTAAAATTAGATATATAATGAAAAGTAAATTAAGCTAAAAGAATAGGAATAAAAAATATTATCACAATTGTAGATTAAAGATTAAAAGTTGTAATACCTCGTAAGTTTCTACAGTTCCGCTTGAATTCTTTAAAATTTCAGCTCTAAAATGAATCGATAAATTTTTTCCGAAAAAAGAAACAATATTCCTACAACCCAAACCGGCACCTACACATTCACCTTCCCTAGATCACCTCGGTGTCCGCTTTTCCCCGAAGGCAACAATGACGCTCAATTAGCAAATTTCCACCGCGAAAGAGCCTGCAATTTTCCTGGAAGCCGGCTCGCTCTCTGCGGCTAAACCGGTCGGCCGGCATCCCCATTCGCGCCGCGCAATTCTAGCCACGCGGCGATCGCGAGCACCGAACTCGGTCAGGCACGGCTGTATACCCGCGGGAGAGGTGACGGACCTCGCGGTTAAGGTCGCCTCGCGGCTTACACGCCAATCCAGTCGAGTACAGCGAGGACCTTAAAGCACGCCGGTATGATGGGGACATCCGCGCGCGGAGCCGCCTGTACACGGGGTACGGAGGCGCGCATCGATCGGCCGGCGGCGTGCGCCTCCTCTCCTCTCCCACCCCCGCGCCCGAGAATCCTAATGAAGCGTCGCGGTGTCGCCGGCGCGACTACTGTGTGCTAATCCGCGCGCGAGGACACCGGGCATTCACGCTGCATAATAGATTCTGCTATTAGCGCACGTGCTAGCTTCTATTATTTATTTATTTTCTGATTTTACGATTTTTTTTAATGGCGATTCTTCGAAGCGAGCGAAATTGTCCGTTTTGTTTGTGCAGGATGTGTGTTTGTTTGGGAGTTTTAGTTGATGAGAATTTATAAATAAATCACACGTGTGTATAGCTGCATAATTGCGCAAACTACTTACACGGTGTACATTTAAGTTTGAAGAGATCGACGTACGTGAACCAGATCATTGACTCACGATGACTACGTGGGAATCGAGTAAGGCGCTTATTTGGCGTGTTAAAGAGTAAACGAGGTAATGTGCACTCGCGCTCGTCTCGAATGATCAATTTTTCTCGAGGCTAGGGCGGCTATTATGCCATTCTATGGTTTCAATGTAATTGCATGTGTATGCAGCATAAAAGTTGTACGACAACGATTAAAGATAGTCCCTCGATGGCATTGAATTGGTTTGTACTACTTTTTGCAAAATCAATCTAATGAGGGGGACTGTCAAGGGCGCCATTATGCATTACTTTTTAAAGTTCATTTCTGTGAATGAGTTAAACACAATGTAATTTAGAATGATGCGGTGAGTGGAGTGCAATCAATTCTAAATGAAGTCCAAGAACCATTCATACTCTGAGTGATCTAAGAAGATTAATTTCTAACTCTTAGGAAAAAAGTAAAATAATTTAAATTGATTATCGATTAAAATATTTAGTTTAAGTAAATATATTAATTATATTTTTCGAATTTGAGAAGTAAGGACTTTTTTTCGTTAAATACTAAATAAATGAATAAATAAATGTGTACAACTGCATAATTATAACAGAAAATTTAGTACCAAATTAATTACACGGTTTTTATATTATTCATTTCGAAGAAAACACGTAAAGCAGGAAAAACCGCAGCACAGTTTCCGTCGCAGCCAAATCAGCAGCGCACCTTCTAGCCTTGGCCAACCGCAGCATCGGCTTAATTAAACACTCGGATAGAGGACAAACGAGCGAGGCTCGCGACCCCGTTAACGTCGCCCTTCCACGAATTTTAATCAAATTTGATCGAACCACGGAATACATCGACCGGCGGCGGGTCGCGAGCTCAGCGGCGCGGAAAAAAAAGCGACGCGTGATTCACGCACGTCGGGGGTACGCACCCCTCCCGTCTCGAATCGCGCTGCCGTCACGAACATCGCGTCTGGAATTCACGGCGTCGACGAAAAAAAAAATTAGAGGGAAAATAAGGACTGTCGGGGGGGTCGTGGGCTGAACAATGAACCGCGGTGATTCCTCCTTTTTCCGGACGCTTGAGGTATGAGTTTTCTCGTCCGTAGGGACGCGAAAAAAGCGTTTTGTTGTCTGGGCGGAGATGAAAAATGCCCTGGGCTCGCGAACATCGGTGAGTGGCTTTCCAGCTGGCGGAATGCACGAGGAAGTTTTAAAGTGGATATCGCTGAAAACGGCGCGGACAGTAAAATCTCGGTTCGCGCGATTAAATTCGAGCCGATTTGTCAGGTTCGCCTGCTAAGCCAGTAAAAGTTAGCGGGACCCGAGAAAGTCGTAAAGTTTACCATCGATATTATGTAGTAACAAATTACCGTCTAAAATATTTATTATTTATTTTTACTTATTATAATAAATAAATTTAAACATTGATAATACAATATATTAACTTAACAAAATATTTAAAAAAAAATATCCAATATACATAAGAAAAATCAAGAACTCAGATTATACCACAAAAAAAATTATCGAAATAAACTACAATATAAAAAGAACAAACATTATTCTTGATTGCACTGTAATAAATTCCACGGAAGTTTCATCGCAGCGAGCAGCAATTATTCGCGTACCCGCGGCAAATTTCACGCCTCTGTTATTTGCCGGCACGACAGTGAAGAAGCCAACCTCAAACAGTGAAGTAGCGTCTCCGCGTCATCTCCCTCTCCCCATCCCCCCCCCCCTCAAAATTTCCCGTCGGTCGAGAAGAAAAATCAAATTCCATCGCGGCCTCCGAAAGCCATCCGTCGAGCTCTCGCTCAGCGGCGATCCTACGAAGAGGAGTAAACAGAAATAAGAGACCGAGCCGAAGGCGCGGGGACATGTGCGATTATACTGTGCGATAAGCCGAGGATGGAGGGCCAAGTACCCGAGGTAGCGCCGAAGAAGCGCAAGCGGCGTTCGCGTCGAAGGGTAAAAGCTCCCGCGGGGGTGGACGATTGCTCGCCGCCGCTCGAGGCGTGCCGCTGGCCGCCGGAGCCGGGCCTGCTGACGCTACCCTGCGAGATTCAAATCCACGTGCTGGGATACCTCGGGACCCGCGACCTACTCAACATGCGCCAGGTGTCCACCCACTTCGAGGCGATCATGCGCGATCCCATGCTCTGGAAGGACTACGAGGTAGTTCTGCTCTAGAGAAATTTTACGCGAAGTCGATTTTCTTTTACAATTGTTTACTTTTTATGTTGTTGTTTGTTATGAGAGAGATTAAAGGTTAGAAACTCGCGACAGCTTTTTTTTTTTCGTAATTCGTGATTTTTGCGCTTCCCTTCGTAAACGAAAAAGTGTAGAAATGTGCAATTTTCGTAGGCTTCGTACAGTGAAGGGACGACGGCAGAGATAATCAGCGATTTGAAGTGCATGCCTCTTTTGAAAAAGATATCTTTGAAAAGCAGAGGAGACTGCGACAATATCTTGAGGCAAATATCGTTGTCCAATAAAAATTTGGAAGAACTGTACATATCGAACTGCACAGGTACATTGCATTATACACTCCTCTTACAAAATAATTGACACACATTCGCACCACTCTCCACCCAACCGATTAAATTAACAATAAAAGCTTGTAAATCGGAGAGGCAGGACAATAAAATCATTCCATCATTATCCACTTCAGCATATCATTAGTATCCCATTAAATCCCGAACGAGCGACTCCTTGACAATCAACAAAAATTAGCAACAAGTTGATCTTCTAAAGTTGAATAAGTGAAATTTCATTTAAATAAGAGAATAATTAACTATTCTACGTCAAAAAGCTTCCAATTATTCTCGTAAAGTAATGAAAAATGAAAAAATTACTCTTTAAAAAAAAACTGAGCCTGTCTAAGTTCGAGAGGCGCCATCGAGTGATTTTTCGTTCTTCCAAATTTTCAGAGTAATTCAATTAATTCGAGGAAGATATTTCAGTTGTAATAAGTGACTATTCACGTAGTCAAGTGAAATTTGACTTATCCAACTTTAGCCAGAGATAGGTAAACCTAAACGAAAGGAAAAACGCTTGCAGGCACCTCGTACAACATGTACCTGCGCCCGGCGTACCTGACGCGCATCCTGGAGCGCTGCCGGCGGCTGCACACCATCAGCGTGCTGGGCACGCGCTTCCGCGGCCTCAAGTTCTACCGGCTGCTGGGGGAGGCGGGGGCGCAGCTGCGCGCCCTGTCCGCCACGACGACGCGCGCCCAGTTCGAGGAGTTCGCCCGGCACGCCGGCCACATCGCCAAGCGGGACCGCGAGTTCATCAAGATGGTGAGCGGCGCGGTGGCCCGGCACACCTGGGCCCCGATGCACTACTACGTCACGGAGCGCCAGGACCAGCCCGACACCATACTCATCAGCTACTACATCGACGCGACGAATCACACCTGCCTCCAGCTGCAGACGATGCCGGACGCCGCCCCCGCGACGTAGCGGCGCGCGCGCGTGTTACTGTGCCGATGGAAATTTTGTTAGCGCGTCGGGGATCCCTTTATTTCGTTTCGACGTTTTTCGACCAGTTCCTTGCGCGTGCATGTGAGGGTATAGATTTTTTAGTTTTAGCGGACGCGAAGTTGTGTCGCGAGATCATTGTGCTGTACCGAGGGAAATTGTTGGTTCTTTTCGTTGGATTTTCGTGAGACAAATAGATGATTTAACTCTTTCAACGTGTTATTTTTTCGTTGTTGATTTATTGCTGTGATTCTCTTTTTTTTTTTTTGATCGATTATTTTATACGATTGTAAGCAAAGCTTTTTCCGACGCTGGGAACAAAATTTATTGTCGAGACCAGTTTCAGCTGGAAATGTTTTATTAATTTTTTTTATTGATTTGATACACTAATGTATGTCGCTCTGTCACGGACTTGAATTATTCAATTTAAACGCGTCAAGCTGACGAATCATTGTTGACGTTATCTCACGAACATAAACTTTCTCCGTCAAATTAAGCGAATGCAACTAATTAAAAATGATGATTTAAATCAAATGAACACAATTAATGGAACAACAGCGGTGATAATTAATTTTCAATTTGTACGTTGAAATAAATTTGATTTACAAATGAAAAACAGCTTGATTAAAGCAAGGTAATTAGAACAACTTCTTCGCTTTCTCCTAAGCTGAATAGAAAACATATAAAGCTATCGTCAACTGATCTCTAACTCGACCGTCAAAACTCGTTCGCTCGACAGCGCTGATTTTCCTCAACTCCCTGGAACTCGCATCCATCATTTCGCACCGCAAAATCGCTGGAATCCCAGATAAAACCCGACAGCGATTTTTGCGCTCAACATCCGTGCAAAAAAAGTACACTGAGAGAGTTTTCTGGCAAAATTTTCGATAAAGCACACTGTAAATATTGAAAATCGTAATCGTAGGTTGATGAAGAGTCTAGATTTTTATCTGTTTATTCGTTACACGAAAAGCTCCTGAAACATTACAGAAAAAACTTCGTAATTTTTACAAAAAAAGAACGGAGCTTTTCGCATGAAATTCAGCTAAAAACTGCAGTGGTTGAAATATCTCTCGGTGTATCGAGTAAATAAATTCGTCGAGATCTGGCGCTGAAGCAACGCTAAACTGGTCGCATTGAAGGCGCGCGATGCGGAGAAAAGCCGCGGGCGCGACTCGACGAAAGAAAAATGTTCCGCGTGGGAGGCGGTCTCGCGGCCATGGGCGTAATGGTCCGTGACGAGAGTCGGCCGCGAGCTGCGCGAAATCGTGCCCCCTATTATGGTCTAGGAATCCGACTGGACTTCTTCGTCCGTCCCGGTGGTTTCACGTCGAGCTGCACCGCGGAGAAATCGCGGAGCGAGGAGTTTCAGTGGGTCGTTATTTTTCTAAGTAAACGAACGGAAGAGGCTCGTTCCAGCGGAATTAAACGGCTCCGCTTAATTTTCGTAGAAATGCGACGGGTGACTTGCGCAACGGTCCGGGGCGTAATACGATTTAAAAGCTATTTACGTTAAAATCAATGTTTCGTCAGTCGCGTGACTGCTAGGTGCAAACTAATGAACAATCAAACTTTTACACTTACGCGGGAATGTATAAGGAAGAGGCTTTTAAACTATACTGGTGTGTTTACTTAGTGGACTAAGTTCAATGGAGTAGGGAACTTGGGAGCATACGTAAAAGTTATTTACGTAACATTTTTCGTGTTACCCTTCGGCATTACTTTCGATGAACTTGGCACAATACCAGTCGACGCCAGCAGTGCCGCAAGAGTAAAGAATCCCCTGGAAGATTGCCGGAAAAAGTCGCTTGGATACGTTTCCTTTCACTTTAGTGCGGTATTTACTGTAGCTAAAGTAATTGTGCAACATTTTTTTTTTAAACCCGGTCTAATTGGATGTGGAGTGCGCTACTTTTAACAGCGAGACGAGTGTTTTCTTTTGTGTGCCAAAATTAGTCGGAGAAATTTAGGCGATGGAAAAAAAAGAAATCAATAGCGTGAACGAGATTTTCTTCATAAAAAAAGATGAATACGGAGCGAGCGATTTTTCAATGGTTCAATTTCAAATTCGTTAAGCAGCACCATTACGCTGCACATTTTCAGTCTAAAAAGCAGCTTGAATCCTCCGGCGATCTAGTTCACGAGGCAAATGAGCGCACCTTTAAAAAAACGTCAAAGATTTTGCGCCGTTCCTTTGTATTTCGCGAGTCGCATGCACACGGGGCGCTTCGCGACTTCGAGCCTGACGAGCGTCTTTTTCAACAAAAGAAAAAAAATTGCCTAAGAAGTAAACTTTCCTCGGCATTTGAGTTTAAAAGTCCAAGAGCCTTCAAAACAAGGGAGCAATAAATTTTTGCCTACGTTTCTTTCGAGACGGCGAGGAATTCGCAAAGTGTTTATCAATGAACGAAGGGGTTCAACCCGGCACGCGACGAACTTTTCATGCAAATGAGCAAGGGACTTTTTTTGGCGTGGAGTAACTGTAAAGGCGTCGGCTGGACTTTTATTCGTCCGAGACACGAACGGACATGGCGATGAGGCCGCATAATTCGATAACCGTGACGTGCTCCACTCGCGTTACGAATTTCCCGCAAAAAAAAAAGCAAATAGAAAAAAATTTCTCCGAAAAAAAACTTCCTCCTTGTGTACACTCGAGCTCGCCTTGAGAATTTTTCACTCGATATTATACCAGGTGCGCACGGCCGTGCCGGCACCTCCAAGTCTCGAGTGCCAGCGAACTTTTGCAAACACTCGGCCGGCGATCGGGAATGAAATAAAAGCCCGAGTACAATGCTCGCGCGAGCGTGAATTTAAAATTCCCGGGAACCCGAGTCGCGTTAATTAAAAGTCGATCGCGCCGGCGACAATGCACGTGCCGCACGTAAGCCTCGGCCATTATTTCCTCGTTATTGCGTAATCGGCGAGCGCGAGCCAGACGTCCGGGGCAGTCGAACTTTCTAAAGGATATAACCGCTCTATCGGCGGGACGCGTGGAGGGGGGGTCGATCTCCGCCGCGGCGTTACGTCGCTCCTCGCGGGCAGGCACCTTGTAATTTCCAAATTAATTGGCACAATCGCGCGCGATCTAGGACCGCTGGACTTTACTTTTTTTACTCGCGCGCGCGCCAAATTGCGTGGTTCTTTTTCTTTTCCTCGTCGGAGAGACTGCTTAACGCGGAGCTGTAATTACGCGATTAATCTTCGGGTGCCGTTAAGCTACCGCGCGCGAGCGAGCTTGATTGATTGTTCGAGTTGCGAGGTGCGAGGAAAATATCACCCGATGAAGTAATGAAGTCTGTAATTACGCGCCGTTGATCAAAATTATGTGACTTGTGGTTATTTATATCTTTCTCGCTTAGATAACGATTTTATTTATTTTTTTTTTTTTTAATTTTAGGATGAATTTAAAAAAAAATTGCAAAATTATCAGGTCACTTGGATATAACGGAAAGCTAAATTTTACAAAAAGTCGAGGAAAATACAATCAATGCAAGTTTAAAGTATACATACTTTAGGCTTTTACATGAAAATTATTTCCTCGAAAGTTTAATTCTACACTGTTTTAAAAGTAACTTTTGCTAGGTTTTCAGAAGGGCAGATTAAGTTTCAAGAAAATAGTAAATTTTTTTCTTAGTACAAAAGAAAAAGAAAGGCAAAGCCGTAATAAAGTTTCGATAATTCACTGAAAGAGTCGTCGGCGACAATGGAAGGCGCGAAACTACAAGGATCGACTGTTTGACATCTTCAGCACGGCAAGGTAATTTCGTTCGATTCCGCTTCATTGATATTCGAATAAGAAGCGACGGCTGCTCGTTGACTAACCTAGTTTATTTACCATCGCCCGTGCAAGATTGATCTAAAGTGCCTGAATAATGGATTTGATTTCCCCGACCGAACTAGATTGGAATCTTCGTACCTGTCGTAAATCAATAGTTCACTGAACCCGTTAAAAGTACAACGGCACTCGCCAAATAATAAGTTCCCCCTCTGCGCGGTACCACCTGAAAAAAACGCAATCAACTACGGCTAAACTTCTCGTTCCTTAAAAAAAAAAGAATGAAACTTATTCCAAGACGGGCAGAAATTAAACGAAACATTATATCCCGGTACGAAACTTCTCCTCGCCAATTAAAGCAAGCGGCGACGAAAAAAAAAGACGTTCGTCGCGTGAAAGGTCGCGACGTTAATCATGGCGGAGGCAGGGCAAAAAAAGGGCCGTCCGGGCGTAATTAAGCCGATGGAACTGTTATAGCACGTCGGGGGCGGCGCAATAATCGCGCGCACGCGAGATCGCCGATCGCATTTGGGGGGGATGCGGTGCGCACGAACGTCTCCGCGGTAATCGGGCCTCGGATACTGCGTGTGTATACACGTACAACGATAAGCTCGTGCCGATTCCTCCGGGGCTCCGTCGGGGAACGGCCGATACAATCGACGGCGGTGCAACTACACGCGCGAATTTTCGTGGCGCGCGCTGTTTTCCGCGACGAACGATCGGCGGAAGAGGAAACGGTCGCGGAAGAATTGGTTCCTTGAGCGCCGACTTTTGCGCTGGCCGTTCCGAGCCTCTCGAGTGTAAATCTTTTTTCTCGGGGTTACGTTGCTACATAATGGTTAAGTCCTTTTTATTTTTATTTTGTTTTATTAATAAGTTAAACGCGAATTTATCGATTGCTGGAGGTATCTTTAGAAACTTTACATTTTTTCCGTACTTTGCAAGGTCGTCTATTTTTTTATGCAAGGAACAATGTAAAAAAGAAGAGATTTTCAGCTTGACTTAAAAGCTGTTGCATTATATTTTTAATTAACTTTCATTCACAAGATTATGCTTGAATATTTAAAGGATGGAAAACTTGTTAATGATAATATTACCTTTCTAAAAATAGTACGTTATTGGTATATACACAAAAAAAATAATTATTTATGTTTTACAATTTAACTTTTCAAATAACTTTGTTAATTTTAAAATTTAGTACAAATAATTAAAAATTCTTAGTATCATCATCGTTAAAAACTATTTATAAAATTTTCAATTCCCCCGTTAATTTCTGTATGCCTTTAAAATAACGACCAATCATTGATTAACGAGTAACTTAACGCCAAAGTATTTTTAGCACCAACTAAGCGCAACACGTTACACCTCAGACACCCTGCTATTGACACTTCGCCCGAGCTCGGCACTACAGCTCGTAAGCTCGCGTCATTTCAAAGCTCAGCCAACGGAAATGAATCTAGACAGACAAGCGGCATTCGCGACTCTCGAGTAACACCCCGCCCCCTCCGATAAATCGATCCCCCCCTGACCTCCTCGACGACTCACTTTTCCATCCACTCGCGAGCGCGTGGATACACGCCGCTCGGCGTTTCCCCGGCGCCGGAAGGAAAACGCGCCGCCGCCGCGCCTCCTTGACGCAACGGCGCTAATTGGGTCAGCCGAGCGGCTCTCGCCCTCGCCCACGCGAGGGGAGCCGCCGCCACGCAACAATGCGCGCGACACGCGAATCGTTTGCATGCGCGCGCGATTTATTCTTTCGCCGTCGTCTCTACACTCGCGCGCCGATAAGGGCCCCGGCGGCTTTCTCCCCGCGACTTTTTCCCCGCATGAACGTAATCGGAGAGATAAGCCGACGGCCTCGTTTCGCGCCCCGCGTGCAGCCATCGACGAAAAACACCGGGGCGGGGGGAGGGCGAACTCCTTTTCCGCGGGAAGCGACGCCGCTGCTTACACGCTTTACGAGGAGTGGGTGTGCAATGTATGCGGGGTGGGAAGGGCCGTAAGTAGATGATGACCGGTGCGGGTTGCTGCTGCAGCGCGGCGTGCGTGCCGGAGAAAATGAAAATTACGCCACGGGGCTTTGAAAAATAGCCGCTGGCAAACGATTCTTTACGGTGCTTGTACTACGGGCGAATTTATGGGGGCCTGATTGCATTCGCGAGTCGATTGTTTACTTTTTTTCACAGCTTATTCAAATGCATATAGTCAGAAGTAGTTTCACTTGACTCCGTGAAAACGGCTGTTGTTGCTTTTTTTTGTGTGAAGAATGCTCATGTTTTATTTATCGGGTTGATATATTATACAAATTTTAGCGTTTCTGTTTATTAGAAAACGTGTTTAAAAAAATTTTACGACGTTTTTACACGAAAATGAGCAGCATTTGCGTTTGTTAAATTGATTAAAGTGGTGGAAGCTTAATTACTCTTAATTTCAAACGAAGGATTTAATGCTAAATAATTACGTCATTGAATTAGTCAGTTATCAAGAGATCAGATTAGCTGTCGCTTGAACGATCAGTAAAGTGGTTAAATTTAAAAAAACCAGCCTTTCTCCACTTTCTTTTAATAATTATTTTATTAAAATTTAAAATCAACTACTTCTAAGGTTTAATACTATGTATTTCGATGATAAGCGAATAATAAGCGAGGCATAAATTTGACATGAAAGACACAATATACCTTGGTTTGAATAAACAACAATAGATGAATGAATTCTATAGCATAACATTTTGTTTCATTGAATTAAGCATTAGCAATCATAATAGACAGCTTTAGCCCGACGCTATTGTTGCAAACAATTCATACAGAAATAATGTACCTAACGATCTACAAGAAAACAATGCCAAACATTCGAAAATAAATCGCAATTTTTATAATAAATAAGTGTTGAGAAAATGTAAACAAGCACGGTATGCACGTAATCAATTCAAATTACAATGTTATGTTGCCAATTGAGATTAGTAAAGAATCGACATTTTTCAAAATTACGTAACTTCAAATCTTGAGCAATTATTTAAATTCACTCAAAACACGGTTTTCCAATAAATAACCCAAATCAGCATGAAAAAAGCATTCTTTATCCACAGCCGCCGTTGAATATTTATACCGCGCGCGAAAAGTAAACAAACCGTCCCAACGTAAATTTTCCTGCGGCCCTCGGACTGTCGTAAAAGCTCCGCGAGTGGTAATCGGCTCTTCCTGCAATCGACTCGGATTTTTCCCCCCATCATCCGGCGCGCTCCGACGCCTCGATCGAGCGCACAAAAGCGCGGCTGGAAACGTTATGCAAAGCGCACCGCCGCGCGCGGCTATCTATGCAAATGGGCTCGATCTCGGATGCGGACGTCTTCATTCACGCGCGGTCCGACAACAGGTCCTTAACGGCGGCGGGGGCGGCCGTTTGTCAACGATCGCGTGCCCCGACGTCGCCCACCCGCGCGCTAATCGATTTAAATGCTGGATCACAAGCACACTGACGCGCTCGATAAAAGCGCACGCGGATTAATGGGGCGCACGGAGATGCTGCAGCCGTTATTTCGAAGGAAATTCATTACTTTTTTTTAGATTCAATTTAAGGAAACATGTTCAGATAAAGTTGTATAGATTAAATAAATTTCAAGAAAAGTGTGCATAGTTTCACTTTAGTGTACAATG
>JAXIUT010018403.1:0-19519 GCA_035586675.1 Eurytoma californica | reverse complement strand
TAACTAATGATTACAATATATTAGATATGAAATTTACTTAATAATCTACTAAAAATTACTATAAAATATGGTAAAAATTTCACTAACTTACAGTCCGTGACCAAAGTATCATACTGTCTAGAAAATGTCCTGGACTTGTTATAAATATTAGTAAAAATTCTCTCTCAGTATTCACCTTACACTATATATTCTCAGAAGCAAGAAGTACAAGTGTACGGTGAAGTACAATACATGGATATTTTTTTGTATAAATTTTCATACCTAATGAAGTTTTTAAATAGAGCTATAAATTATTTTATTATGTTACACAGTTTTTAAGATAGATATGCACTGGTCTCGGTATATCCTACTTTCATGCTGATCCTTTTTTTTCATTGCGGAAAGAAGAGTTTCCTAGTGGATATTTTGCGCGCACGAGTGGCCTTAAACTACGATGAAACCCCTGGAGAATAATAGCCCCGTAAATCTAGAAAATAAGTATTGTCAAGGAAAATAAAAAGAGAAGAATAATAAATTCCTTTTTATTTAAAATGTTTGTAATTTCTGTATAAAGTTCTGTATTAAGCTTTATTAAGAATGAGTAGTTGGTATTGAAAATGGGATTAAAAAGTAAAAAGTAAAAAGTAAAAAGTAAAAAGTGAAAAGTAAAAAATAAAAATGTAAAAATTTGAAATGTAAAAATTCTTGGGCGATGCTTTCGGTTTGGTGAAAGAATCGAAAAAGCTCGTTTCCGAGTTGTTTGAAAGGAAAGGTGGAAAAATCGTCTATTGAAAATGGCTGCAGAGACGAGGTAAGGCTGTGCATGACAGTAAAGGTAGATGTGGCGTAAACATGAGGAGTGCTCATTATGCGCTCGCGCTCTATGCCGCTCTCTCGCGAACCGCGACAGTTGCGGCTTTCGGCGAATTTTCAAATTGAATGGCACGCCCTGTAATAAGCGAGCATGTCGCTGGCGTCGCTAATCACGCACTCATCGATTTTCGCGACAGGCGTCGAGGCCGCCTGGCAACAAATTAAAAAAAGCAAAAGGAAGATAGAAAAAAGAGAAAAAATCTGGCGGATACGCCGCAGCTCGTCCAATCGTTCCCATAAACATGCGCCCCTGCAAATCCGACAAGGAGTGATTGCTTTCGCGATCGAAATGCTCTTGAGCCCTTTTTTCACAGTCGCACTCGCGCTGACATAGGTGCAAAAGAATATCCTGACCATGACAGCTTGACGTTTACGCGCGATTTATCATGTGGACCACAACGCGCCGCAGCGAGGATACACATACTGATTGCTCTCGCAGCACTGCAAATAGTCCCAATAAATGATCTTTTCTACATTTTCCCTAACTATTTAAAGTCTCTGCTGATATCAGCCGCACGCTTGCAGCTCACGCGGCCCCGCTCGATGTCAAAATGCCCGCAGAGCAAGAGTATTCCATAGCTGCTTCGAACAATGGCCTGTGGACGCAATCATCCCCGTTTCATTCTTCCGGAGCTCAGTGCCGGCGCCGAGCCTTCGGGCTTCTCCATTCTTACCGAGGCTGCGTGCAATAATTTCCTTTCAAAAGAACGCTTGGGGGAAGACCTAAAGCCTATTACGTAATAGAAGAAAAAACAAGCAGAATCGCAGCTCCGTAATGGCTTTCCCTGCTTTCAGTACTCGGATTTTCAAGAAATGCCATTTTTCAATTTACGCGCACATCCAATTAATATTCTGGAATTAATGTTCGATTGACGTTTGAAAATCCCTTCAACAGGAAGCCAATGCGATTAGTCCACTTAATCTGCGGATAGAATAAATTACGGCACTTGACAGTCTTGAGGACCGTTTATTATTTATCATACCTATCAGCTTACTTTTTATTTCATTTTTTTGCCTCGGTGAAAATCAATAGCTTTCATTCGAGCAAAATGATACTCGCTTTTAGCAGTTTTGTAGATTCTTTCGCTTGGCAAGTAGTGTCTGCAATTATACATTATCAGTCCGAGTGGAATTCCATGTTGCATTAGCGAAAGAAAGTGGGCGAGGTGTTTGGGAGGGGAAGAGAAATTAGAGAAAGGAGGGAGGAGAGTTTAGAGCTATTTTCGCGGGCAGTTCTCTTTTCTTAATTGGTCACTCGTGCCGCAGCATTCACGACAGGGCATTATGTGCTCCGCTCGCTGCGCTACAGGCGGCGAACAATACGGCGGCTGCAGGGAGTGCAGCATCGAGCACCGGTATCACGGCCTCTCCCGCAGCTTGCTTTAAGTGCGCACCGGTACACAAGTGCGGAGGATTTTTAAGCCTGTGCGGAAAAAGCTGAAGAGAACTCGAGAGAAGAAAATGCGGAGCTTTTAAATTCAACTGAACTTCTCCTCGCCTCCTACGCTTCTCGCGCACCCAAGTGCTGAGAGACGGAAAAGTTGCGTCATTTTTTGTAGCGCCGAGCCAAAGAGACGAGTGAGATATCGAGCGAGATTCCGCGCATCCAAAGGAGCAGCCCCAGCTTTGCACGATTGTAGAGCGCGCGACAGGTATTTGCAAGCTCGGGGGAAATGTCAAGCCGCAGGCTGAACGTAGTTCCGTCCAGGTGGCCGGTCAGCAGCTCACCGCAGTGCCAACTTAGAACCCTCAGCTGACCGGCTGACCGGCTGACCGGCTCACCGGCTCACCGGCTCACCGGCTGACCTGCTGCTCGCTCTCTATGTGTAACTAAAATGCACCCTCCACTTTACTTGCCAAGCGCACTGAAACTTCTGTCTCTGAGCGCGCTTACTCCGCTCTCCGCTCTCGAGTCGAGGCTCCGAGGAAAAGCCGCAGCCGCGAAAATCAACAAGCAAACCTCATTTCTCAACTGCCCGTTAAACAGCTAAATTCACCTGGCTCTAGTCATTTTCAAAGAAAAATCAACTTCTTTTATCCTTTATCCCTTATTTGCTTCTAAAGCTACTAATGCCAAGTATAATGTACTTGGGTATAGCTACGAAAGTAAACTAGAGATAAGAATGTGTGCGAGGAAATCGACTAAAGCGTATAATATTTTACATTGCCAAGCGCTCTTGGCGTCTTCTGCAGAGACACTTTATAAAACGCGTCTTTAAGTATCCTCTGGAGGGCACGGCCGACGCGAAAACCAGACCCATTTCGCGCATAATCGCTCGCGGTCCCAGAACTATAAAATGCAGCGCTAGCAGCGCTAGCAGCGCTGGCAGCGCAGGCAGCCCTGGCAATAAATATGCATGCCTTCCCCTTCGGGCCCGTCTCAAGCTGTATCCAAAACTACCATCGACTTCTGCCCTAACTCATCGACGCCTACAAGCGAAGCTTATACTTGTTTATTTTTTCCTTAAATAATTTAAAATATGCTCTTTTACGTTATTTATTTATTTATATGTATAAAAATTAAAACATTTCATTTACACCTTTGTTTCAGGTGCAACGAGCCTAAAGAATTTAAAGATAACGGTACCGGAGAGGGTGCGCGTGGGGGACTCGGCTCTACTAACGTGTAGCTACGACCTGGAAGATGCTCAGCTGTATACCATAAAGTGGTACTTGGACGATCAGGAATTTTATCGGTTCGTTCCAAAAAAGGATCCACCGCACAGCACTTTTTCTGTTCGCGGCATCCAAGTGAACGTAAGTTTTACATTTTAGAATTAGAATAATTCATTTAAAAAACGTTCTGCTTGGTCGCAGACTTAATAGTAGACTGAAATGGCAGGTGCAGCTTAATTCGGTGCTTTACGCCAATGTTATAACCGGTATACCGGCACATCAACGCAGATCAAAATGCGTTGTCACTATGTGAAAAGACTTTTAAAGCTCTATAAAATGCCTTGTATTGCTTCAAGCGCTGCAGTTTTTTCTTTATGCACCTACAAACATTTCTACGGCATATTCTTGTCTGATTGGGAAGTAAAAGAAAAGATTCTGCAGATTGTTTCTTTGTGTGCTCATCAGGATTTTTTATTTCAATTAAGATAAAAAATCTTCCTAGTACCGCTTTTTCAAGGGTGTGAGAGAAACGAAAAAGTAGGGAGACGCCAGTATAAGTTAAGATCGTTAAATTACTGGCTTACCGGTTCAGAAAAGACATCATAAGCTTGAAAAGCGAAAAGAGGGAAACGCCAAGACGAAAGGTAAATGCGGTAGGCGGTAAAGAGTTCATTTGTTAAAAGCCTTATGCTACAAAGCTTACTGAGCCCTGTTACAAGGAGCTTAACGTGAAACAAGGGGATCGAGAGAGAAAGAGAATAAGTAAGTCGGAGTGTAGGAAACTGCATGAGAGATGCTTGAAAATCATGAAAAGCTATAAAACATTGATTTTTTCTACCAATATTTCGAATAATAATCGCTTAGCAATCCTTCAATATTTTTTAATAGAACATTTTACAAATATTTATCAGCTAAACTTTTTATTTAGAAAGTAAATTCGCGCTTTGAATTTACTTTCTCCCATGCGGTCGTACTGCCAACTCTACATTCGGTCTAAAAAGTGCCACTTTATGTCCTAGGCACATAAGAAAGTAAATTTTCTTTTCTAGTATGTCTTACTGACTTTCGTTGGGAAAGCCTCGTAAAGCAAGGCTCGGCCGAAGCTAGCCGAAATTCTCCGAGTGTCGTAAGAAGCTTCGGTTTCTAAGAGAAAGGGAAAAAAGAGAAAAAGAAACAAGTGCAGTCTGCCGAAGGGAATCAGCACGGACGTCTGCATTTGCGCGTTGGAGAAGCGCGCCGCCAGGCCTGATGATTTTTTCCTTTTGCTCTTAGCGAGCAGTGTTTTCTTGCGAGAGAGTCGACAAGGGCGCTTATCGGAAAAGCACTTTTACCGTGCTTACCGATGAAAATACCGCGCGGCTATTATTTCTAGCCACGTGCGTTACGTTCCAGCTTCCGCGCTTTGAATATTCGAAGCGTGCAGTAGGGAAGATGCGGTGCCGCCGCCGACCGAGAAATACTTTTTACCGTCCCACCGAGAGCTTTGCGGTTTGCGGTTTTATTTAATGACCCTCTACAATATTCCTGCCATTCTAT
Source organism: Eurytoma californica (assembly GCA_035586675.1). Classification (NCBI taxonomy): domain Eukaryota; kingdom Metazoa; phylum Arthropoda; class Insecta; order Hymenoptera; family Eurytomidae; genus Eurytoma; species Eurytoma californica. The sequence goes on along the minus strand of JAXIUT010018403.1, from coordinate 14,515 downwards.
TGAATGCCACAGCTTCTCGTGCCGGGATTAAACGTGCACATTTATTTTTTCGCGCCTTTTACTTTTTCCTATCTGCAAGACCCATTATTTTTCTTACTATTCATTCGCATTTCATTATATCTACGTCTTTTCCTTTTTACCTTTTTATCTGCCAACAAATCACACTTATTGTATTTCAAAAGCAAATGCTGTTACCCGCTCTAATCCAGTAACATAATTTCCACCTTAGGAAAAGAAACTATTTTACAATTATTTTTTTCAACTAGTACGTGGCAGGGCCTAGCTGATTCAAGCGAGGAAAGTACAAAATGCACAGCTACTGATATTTTTTAGCACTTCCGAAATTAATGTTCAAGGCGTGATAAGAGCCCGTTGCAAATATATTTTGTATTTCCTTCAAAGAAATATTTTCATTTAGCTATTGTATTGAACAATTGACGTCAATCTTGGAGCTTTCACTCAATAGGAAGAAGGTCTGCAGTTTTCGGTCCTAACAAAAAAAGCTCATTTCGCGAGATTCCCAAAATCGCAAAAGTACTTTGAATTGTGCTATTTTTCGTTGGAAAATGCTGTAATGTGCTTTTTTTATTAGGAACGTAGGTTATATTATTAAATAAATGTCTGCAACATTGATTGGATTCTGCAATCTGTTTTCGCAATTTTTTCAGACTTCTTATGCACAAAATTTCTTTGTTTAAACGATACAACAATGATATTTCTAAATAGTTGTATTTATGATTGCTTTAATGTGCTGTAGCATATCTTCAACAATCTTGTCGATTTTTATTTGTATTGTTGCATAATAAAATACATTTCTTCCTTTAACTAAATTTTATGAACTTTTACGTATTGAGCTTATTCATTACAAAGTGTAATGCTTGTGATTTGCTTGACAGAAAAACGTAGAAGAAAGAATGCTTAAAAGCAATATTACTCTTTAGTGTGCATATCATTAAAAATAAATAGTTTGGCAAAAGAGTAATGTTATTGGAAATTACAACGGTGCGTTTTAATGTTGTTCGAGGTCGATTTTAGCGCCGCTTACTCTGTCTATATATCGAGACAAATAGGGTCCCTTCTTTTCTATCGCCAATCCAATTTCGCGCAAAGTTGCGGTGCTGCTGCGTGCCGCATATAACCTTGCCGGCAGTGCTTTCATTCTTGACTTTACGACTTCCTATTTTGAGCTTCCATACTCCCCGAGATATTCCGGCCCCGAAACATTAAAATATCCCAAAGACTATTGCTGCTTCCTTACACTTGTGGCTAGTCCAATAAATTAAATTATTTCACATCACTTTCTTTTAGTATAAGCCTCAATTATCTTCCAAACCGAAGAAATAAGTAACGGGCACTTTTAACCTTTTCATAATCTTTTGTAAGAAACGTTTAAAATTGCTTCCACCCCGGACCTAAATTTTATCAACTACATACCTATTCCCTGCACAGTTATAATAAAGAAATTAACTTTACTTGTTACTTACAAGTTAAAAGAGCACTCGGTACTTTTAGAAAGGGGTTCACAGCTTGTTCGCAGCATATGGCTTGCTATTTCTACAGTAATTATTTCGAATGTTATTAAGGTATTTATTTAATCTAAGTTAATGAAAACAATGCCACGATATAATCGTAATTGCTTTACGCAGTGCGTTCTGTGTAAGAGCTGTAACAAATTGTTTATATTGAAAACATGTATTAGTTACTGTATTCTGAAATCTCATTCTTATATATAAGTGCACGATAAGGTAATAATCATTATTCAATTATTCAATTATTAAATCATTTAGCTCCAATATTTTGTTCCATTTTTTGAGAATTTTACATTGCTTGTGAATATAACAGCCATAAAAAGCATATGGATCTGCTTTTTGTACAATGGATGTGTGAGGAGTACATTGATATTCTGTTTTAGTTTAGGAAGGCAGGCGTTCACTTTCAGAGAAAGACTTGCCGACAAAGGCAAACTTGCTGCATGATGCGTCTGAGCATCAGATAGAAATTCTATGAACATTTGAGGCTTCAAGCCAATATTGCTTTCACTTGTACAACGGCCATATAATATATTATTCATGATGTACGCAATGTTAACTGATATATATATATATAAATATTTTTTTAAATTTTACCTTTTGACACGGGTGCGGAAGTTCTAGTCTTTAACTTTATTTTATATCGCGAGTAACTAAAGATGTGATGAGTGATTTTAAAATTAAACAACTTCAAATAGAGTTTAAAGGTACTAATTCTCTAAAATATCGAAAAAGTCAGAAACTTGATCCAATCCAATAATTTTCGATTACTTAAAGAATTGTAAACACAATGAAATAAATGTTATTTTTGTTGAAAAATTTTAATGTTGAGTTTTTTTTGGCCAGACTTTTGAACCAAATAATAAACAAATTTTAAAATATTTAATGTTTCAAATCCAAAAAATATTGTTTTCATCATACCCCGGCCGAAAATACGCCAAAACATGCGCGTTTTGCGGTCGGGAAGTTGTCCATTACAGCCACGCTTTTTTTTTTAAATACGTCTAACCTGTAATGTGCAACTTCCCAACTTCAAAACGCGCATAATTTTGGCGTAGTTTCACCCGAGGCATGATGAAAAATAGTACACACCTACTTAGGCCGGCAAGATAGGTCCTTACATTCGCGTGTAGGTTGCCGTCCGAGACGAAGCGGAGCCTTCCCGGCCTCGGTACGTAATATACTATTTCAGAAAACGACGTTTTGGCAAACGATAATATTTGTGCAGCAATTTTCTCTTATTATAAAAGCTTCTAATTATATAAAAGAATCGCCAGGTTTGAAAGGTACACTTATAAAATTATTTTCATATAATATGATAAAATGTGATAATTAAAATTTCGCGGCAAATTTCCGTCATAATACGTCACAATCTGTCAGCCAATCAAATTTCAAATTTCCATGCCAAACTGAACAATCACAATCAATAGCGCTTCGATCACTTTTCATCGTTATCTTTTTTAGTAAGGAAAATATAGAGGCGTTAATTAATTTAGCAGATTTTATAAATTATAGAAAATTCTAAACCTCAAAGAAGACAATCATTATACTTCGTCGTGACCATTAAGTTTATTGTCGCAAGTAGGGAGGATAGCATAGGATAGATAATAAGAATAATTAATAACGTTCGAAACGATCCATATTGCACTTGTATTTTGAAAAAGCCACAAATATTATTTAATTGGAAAGTTTTATTTAAACAAAATTCAGAATTAGAAATACTAATTTAAGTATTTAAAAAAAATCTAATTTAATTAAGTATTATTTAAAAAATTGATAAATTAGTAAAATGGCTTGTAAAATTTGTAAAATTTGACGTAAAAGAAAAAGATAAGATAAGGAAAGAAAGAAAAAGAATTTGTAAAATGAGTAAGGTAAGGAATATACTGTACAGAATAGAGAATACAAAGAGATCGCTTTTAAGGTAGCGCTTTTTCTGAGGTTGTGCGACGCAACCTATCGACGAGTTTGTCCAAGAGAAGGCGAGATCTCCCTCTGCATATAAATGTCTAAGATTGGTGCTGGAAGAGAAGCGAGTCTCAGTTCAGAAAATTCAAAGAGTTGATGTATAAAACGAATAGAATAACTAAAAAATAAAGTAAATAAAGATATAAAAAATTCTACACTAACAAGGAGATGACCAGGGTTGCGGGTCCTGGATTTCGTTCAAACTTTGTAAACTGATTCTATGGTCGTACGAGCACGCATAAAAAAGAAAATAAAGTTTAAGATAAAAGCTACAATTTAAAAGTTATTAGATTAAAAAATCTTTATGTCAAATGTTGTTAGTAACTTGTAATGAATTCTCAATTGTTCATCATTTTTTACGCGTGCTTGTATGACCTTCAGTTCCAGAGAAATCAACATTTTCGCAAGTGCATATTTCTCCTAGATTTTTTAAAATGTCTCCTATTTCGTTACTAGGCTCCATTCAAAAAATCCCGAGACACGTGTCAATTATTTTTGACTATAGAATCATTTTACAAAGTTCGAACGAAAGCCAGGACCCTCAACCCTGCGCTCATCTCCTTTTTTTTAAACACAACAAGCAAAGTAAAGTGTTGCAAAAACATTGATATCTCATATTGTAAATGTTTATATTATTAGTCTGTCGTATTTACTATTATTATAAGGAAAAAGAAAAAAGGAGAAAAGATTGTGCTATATTAGATTTACTGTGTACAGGTCTCAGGATCGAACACGCAGGACGTGACACTAGTCAACATGCTGAGGAACCATACAGGTCGATACAAATGCGAAGTATCCGAGGACTCACCGCGCTACGACACCAAGCTTAAAGACGCCCTCGTCCTTGTTGTCGGTAAGACGTATACGTTTTCTTTATTTTGTCCACAAATCAGTGGATTATTGTTGCATTTTAACTTGTGTATAGCATTGGAAAGAAAAATGAAACCTAACCTAACCTAATAATTACCGTGTAAAAGAAAATATGAGAAAAAAATTGAAAGCGCCTCGTAAAGGATAAAAATAAAAAAAAATTCGATTTGTTCAATTTGTTAGATATATCTTTTAATGGAGAAGTACAAGTTACAAGTTGGAATTTATTTCGAGATTCTCATTTGGGAAAAGCTTAGTTGAAACATTACTTTCGAGTAAAGTTCAAGTCTTTTAACTTTAAGGTTTCATTTCACAAATGCATTCGACTAAGTATAGACGTATAAATACACACAGGCAGTTTGAATTGTTTATGCATCTCGTTCGTTTGATCGAATTAATTAGCAGCTTATTACATGATTAGAGTTGGGCTAGACAAGGAGATAAAGGGAGAAGAAAATGAAAAAAGAGGGAATTAACGTAGCGTTTTTATGATGAGCAGATGTCCCAGAAACGCAGCCGACAATCGCAGTCAGCAAGCAGCACTTACCAGCCGGCGAAACACTCCAAGCGAATTGCACGTCGGGCGCCTCTCATCCCGCCCCCAACATTACGTGGACCCTCAACGGACAAGCCGTAAGTATCACCTCGCCTCCGCGTAGCCGTCTCGCCTCCAAAAGACTACGTGACCTTACTGGATGATTAAAGTTGCTCAGAACTCCTCCTTCTTCTCTTTCTTTGTATCTCTCCCCTTGTGCCCATTTCCCCTTTGGCCCTTCCGTCGATCGCGGCCAAAGCCAAAGGTGTATTTATTAATGGGCCGGAGCTGCTGCGAGCGCATGCAAGGGCAGTTGCATTTATTTTCAAGTTGAAATTTCTTTTCCGGCTTTCGCGCTTCTCACTGGCGTGTCCAGCGAACTCGACGCTTATCGATCGGTGCACTAGCTCCGGGCGGTTGTCGGAGCTACTCTTCGTTTCTTCCGCACACTCGATTAAGCTTTTGGAGGTCCAGTGCAGCTACCGCGCACCAGTGCACTCGAGAAAGAGAAAGAGAAGCCGAAAGACTGCTTCCCTAGCATGTTTATGCGTTTGCAACCGCATCTTGAGCGGCCTTGCTCCGTCTTCCTTCCATCATTCGTGCTGCACTTACTTTAATTCCGTGCAAGTGTGCGAAGCTGGGCTAGCAGGGCCAAATTCGAATTCGAATCGAAATCAAACGTCTGCTCGCACATGCGGAGAAGAACGAAAGCAATCTGCACTCGGACTATCGAGAGCCATTTTCTGCAGGATGTCATTACGTTCGTCAGGCTTTTCTTTATTTTTCCCCCTTCGGGAGGAGAAAGAGTCTGCGCGCTGCTGAGTTTAGAGAAATACTTTTGGGAGATTGGAGTTTGCTTTAGAAGGGATCATTTTCTTCCGAATTAGAGATTTACGTTAAACAGCTAAGCCTACTTATTTTCCTATTTGCAGGAAGAATAAATGAAATGAATAAATGAACGAAGGAAAGAAAAGAATAAGCTGCTGCTAACATTAATAAAAAGTTAAAAACGAAGAGGAATGAAAAGGGCAACGAGCGAGGCGCCGAGGGAAAGAGCAAAGAGCAGAGAGCAAAGAGCAGTTGAAGACGAGGAAATATTTACTTGCAGCAGCAGCAGCAGCAGCAGCAGCATCTTGCGTCCACCGAGTCGAAATTCACCGTACCCGCGACAACTCTTCAAACTTCTTGCGAAAGCTGACCGGATGTTTATGTTTATCTTGGCATTTACCTTGAAAAGGTACATGCTGCGGTACTTGTCGAAATTCGTCCTGATTATACCTTTAGTTGTGTGTGCAGTTACTTCGGGAAAGTAAGTTGGGGCGTCCAAGCGAAAGCATTTCCTCGCTTTGTTTTCCTTCTTCTTTAGCGAAAAACTAAGTTACGAGTTGTAATAAAATAATTTGACGGAAGGTGGAAGGGTGGAATAGAGGCCGTTATCACTTATTAGTTATTGGCATCGGCGTAAATGAAATATTCCGAGCTCGTAATTCGTAAAGCTGTCAAAGCAAAATATCGCCTGGTGTAGCGTTATGCAAAAGCAATAAAAATGCAAACTGAGCGGTGCGGAGCAGTGTCGGGGAAAAAACACGCTTTATCGGACGTAACGCCGCAGGCGCTTGCGCTCTGTCTCTCGCGTTATTGTTTCCGTTTATATACCGCGCAAAGTGGCTAGGTTAGCTGCAGCCGCTGCTCTGCACATAACAGCCGGCGCGTGCGCTTGCACTTGCTGGCATGCTGGCGATCAAAGTCTTATATACAGTCTCCTCCACTCGTCTTTGGCCCAAGTTGGCCCAAGCGCAACTGAAAATGCCGGCATTACTTTGCGCCAGCTAGCAAAATCAACGTCGCCCGCAGAGACATTGAGTCCTAGTCCCTTCCGTTTACAATTCCACTCCAACAATTCCTTTCTAGCCATTTGCAGATACGCTCCCGTTTATGTTTTCCGCCTCTTTCGTTTAGCCCTAAAATCAGGTTATCCAACGCTTCGCAAATTAACGCAGGTGTCGCAGTATCGAGTTGCTCTAGCTTACTTTCAATCATAAGTTTGCACAGTCATTGTGGTTTCTCGTCTGTCTGTCCAATGATGAGCAGTTCGCCATGTGATTTGGATTTCGACAGCAGTGGGCGCGACTCTGCGAGTGCACAGTGGCACTCTCATTTGGCCATTGTTTATTTTGAAAATTAGCCTTGTGGACGAGTTTGCAGCTAGCACTGGAAACCTGTCATTCCGAGCCAGCGGCTCGGCAAATTAAAAATATTTACAATAGCTTCTAACGCCGGGAAAGCAAATAGAAAGGATTACTCTTTTAACGCTATTTCGAAAAGGGAAATTTGCCGAATTTGAGAATAATCAAAAATGCAGATGTAAAGGTAAGAATGGAGGTAGAAAAAGTACATCTCTTTTAAGAGGCACGAGAGGCGCGAGAGGCGCGAGAGGCGCGAGAGACACGTTCCCTGGGCGTATCGCGTATGCAATTCACAGACACAGTGGCACGGGCGTACAAATGAAAAGTGTTGGAGGTGAAACCGACATTGTCGAACGTGACTGTGTGCAAGATATAGGAAAGCGTGAGACGCTTCCTCTACGGCTCTAGCGTTGTACACTTTGCGCGAATGCACGGCTTTTATGGATGGAGCTCGCCTTGTCCTGCGTCATAAGTCTGCCGTGATATATGCTCTTGTTTGTTTGCCGAAGTAATAACGTCGGATGGCTAGTGGGTACCTTTGTCCTCTACGTTTTTACACTCGTCTGCGAGCTGCCTTTCACTCTTGCCTTCATTTCTCTTCGTTTCAAATATAAATCTTCAATATTTCCCCTACACCAAATATCAATTTTCAATATTTCCCCTTCGCCAATGGGCTGAACCTCAAGAGGAGGAAGAAAATAGAAAATAAATATTTTTTGTTGCAGCTTAATCACAGCACGCGGTTCAAGGTAGACACTCGGACAATCCCGAAGAAGCAGGACGAGAAAGTTCGCAGCGTATCTTCGCTTACAATATCTGACACTAGAGGGCTCTTTCGCAACAACCTCATCCGGTTGAGGTGCTTTGCCGAAATAACACCAGTTTACAAATCATCCGATTCGATTGACATAAGCGAGGATGGACCTTATTTGGCCTCGATTACTGGCGACGCATCTCCACACAGCCACCGTAAGTATAACGAAAGCAAAAACATTTTTTAAGCATTGGGCCTGCGCAATAAGCTAATAAGTTACAAAGGCAAGTTTCCAAGTTTGCAAGTTTAGCAGTCGGTGGAACTAGTGGAACTAGTGGAACGTGGAAGGTGGGATCGCGAAATAAGCGGCCGAGCGTTTGTCACGCCCTTGCGTTTGCGCGAAGCCATTTGCCGCGGTGCACGGGCCGCAGTTTTATGAAGCAGGCATTCCTCTTCGTTTGCCCTGGGCCACCAGGCGAGCTCCACGAGCGCAATAAATTTCGTGACGAATCTTTATCGCTGGAGCGTGATTAAGGTCCGCTTGTTTAATTCCGATTGTTTTATAGGCGTGTGGCGATTTCTGTGCGGGATAACGACACGCGCAGACCTCTCTTTTGCTTTGCTGCTTTCAGCTTTTCCGCCCTTCCGGCCGTCCGCTTGAAATTCGAAAAGCAATTTGCAAATTGTTTTATCCATATGATCCGGAATGAAGGATCTCCCTAAATTTAAGAATAAAAAAGGTATCAATCTGCATATTACATGGGCCGCAGTAAGCCGAGCTTACAGCAGTGCATGTGGCCTTTTGGTTATTACCAATATCCCATCATCGCATCTATCAAAGCCTCTGAGCTGGCTCTTGTCCTTATCCCTAGAGAAAATCGCTCTAAACTTTTTAACGATAAGCAGTTGACCCATTCGGAGGAGGAGACATATATTAAGGTAGATAAATTTGGAGAAGAGAGAGGAGACTGCGAAGAAGTTGAGGAAAGGAAAGGAAAGGAAAGGGAATGAAGAAAAAAAGGAAAAAGAAGATAAGGCAAGGGAATGAGAATATATAGTGGCGGAGTTGCCAGCCGAAGGATGATAACGCTCCAGGCTGGCCCCACCGTCCGAAAACTCGAGTTATTATACCGCGAAACGAGCGATTCTTATCGTCTAGCCCAACCACGTCTTCGTCGAACACAACACTATGTGCTATTGTGCTCGTTTCGGCTCATTTCCGCTGGCGAATGAACACTGAGATCGCTCGGCAAAAGTAGCAAACTGAATTTAACGAGCCATCTCGCCTATTTTTTGCCTCCCCCGTTGCCTCCCCCGTGGCCTCCAACGTTCTTTTGACCCCAAACAGGCAAAAAACTTCCTTCCTACGCTCTTCTGGATTCTGGATCAAATGCTTTTCGTTCTTCTTGTCTCTTCTTTTGCGATTTCATTTTTCACTCGCCAACTTCCTTCTTAACTAATTTTATTCGAAATCAGCCTCAAAGGTGTTTTATAATATTTTTTTATTAGCCCTCCTAAATATTTAGATTAAGTGCAGCCACTATTCTGCTGCTCCACTTACATTACAGCCAGTATCGTAAAACTTTATCGCCGCTAATTTTATGAATATTGACGACGTAAAAACTTTTCCACTTATAGAGCGCATTTCTCATTTTATTCTTTATAAGAAGAATTATAAAGTAACTTAATGTTACATTTACTTTGAAAAGAAAATCAATGGGAACTAATAATTTTTTCTTAAAAAACATTATTTATAAAGCTGTATGAATAAGCATAAATTCCGCTTTCGAGCGGAACAAGTTATTTCTACGTTTCTACTGCTAGGATATAGCTAGCTATAGCTCTTCCGCAAGAAAAATATCGAAAGGACAATATCAGAACATGACGTAGCAAAGTTGACATCCCTTTGTTGCTGCATCAATCACGAGGGTGCCTTTAGGGAAGACAGAGGGGGAGCGAGCGACAATCCCAGAGTTAGAGTCCGAAGGGTGAGCGTGCGCTCGTCATCCTCCATAAATTTATTAGGTGAATCATAGCAGTATCTCGCACGCAGCACTACTAGCCTTCAAATCGAATTAACGAATGCTTGAGAGAAGTCAAGAGCATTGTTTAATTTGTTCGCGTATTATTCCGCAGTATTTGCGCGCAAACGCCCTCGTACAAGCCCTCGTGCATGCCAGCGCCGATTTAAAAAGCCATTCTCTAGAGCGAGCTTCCTTTCTTTTCTCGCAGTTGCTTTTATGTCTCCTCGGTATAGTTCGCGCCTGCGTTAGTAGGCAAAAAGATCTATGTCTTTCGCTCGAATTCTGTATGTTTCCTCTCCCAAAGTCCCAATCTTCCAATTGTCTCAATGGGCTATTTATCCGATCGCACAGAATCTCGGATAGACGGGTAGACGCTCTCTGCCCGTCGCAAGCTGCCGATAATGCGTGAGTCATTTTATTGCATCAGTACTGGGACACTTTTATTTTACTCCGCCGTCGCTCCGCCGTGCGAACGAGCACTGCCGATATTTTTCCCGATAAGGCTCAATTTCGCGTACAAATGTCAGTTCTTTATTTTCTGAATAAACTCAACATTTCAACATTTAGAATTCCGAAACGTTGTTTTTCATATAACTAATGACAATTACATTGAGTTGAGAAAAAAAAAGCTTCACCCTTTTCCAGCATCAGCACAAAGTGCACAATGTGCACAATGTCCACAAAGTGTCTAGCGCAAGAACAGGGTAGGAGAGAAGGAAGGAGAATGAAGCCGAGTTTCTTCTTCATAGAGTAGTAATTTAGTTTTTCTCTCGACTTAGTGGCTTCTTACTCACAAATTTAATCGAGAAACTACGTCGTCATCTTTAATGCGATTCTTCCCAGCTTCCGCGGCTTCCGCGGCTTCCGCAGCTTCCGCAGCTTCTTGTGCTCGTCTTTAAAAATTATTGGCCCATTCAATATTATGCTTGCTATTTGCATCTATTTCATTATTTATCTTCAGGACCGAGGTGGAACTGTTGAGACTAAAAAGACTTGGCTGGAAGCTAATGAATAAAGTACAATCTGACTAATTAAAGTGAATTTTTTATGTTGTCACAGAGTCCAGTGGATGCGATGGAGTTGGCTTGCAGAATTGGTATCGCGGCTCGCCCTCAGTCTTATCCGTGCTGCTTCTCAGTCTTATCCTAGGCCTACTACTGAGTGTCGCTGCGACGAGGTAGTTCCGGCACGAAGTAACGATATTGACGACCCCAAGACGTCCTTTCTGCCTGACCCAATTACATCGTCCATGTAAAACCTAGTAGCCTAGGGCTTCCAGTTATATATGTTACTATGTACAATGAAGTAGATAGCTGACTGATTTTTATTCGAGTGATAATAAAATCGAAGGTGGATTAAGTAATACGTTTTGATGACTGAAAAAATAATAAATAATCGACGTAAGATAGCGAACTGAATGACAAAAATAACTACAGTTCGCCCGCACTCATTAAAAGTTAAAGAATAAGTAAAGACAATTAAAAAACGTATACATTCAATAAAACAAACGAATAACGATATACAGTTACTTTTGAACATGTTATCTTTTGATGTAAATTGTTAATAAAACGCGTTTACTTCATGCATTTGCATTACGCCACGCAGATCCAAGTAAACGCTAATACATGATTGTAACTTTGTCTTTTTTATTACATTCCTGTTACCCTTGCCCTTTTATTCTAGTACACAATTAATTACAATTCTTATTTTTAAGCGGTGCTTCATATTTTTTCTTCGACACTATAACGCACAGTGAACTATGTGGAAAGCGTTCTGACTCATTATGATACAGTGCATCACGATCTAACAAATAGATTTATATTTACCCAAAATAAATTCGACCATTTACACTTTTATTTTGAAAAAATTCTGATAGTTGATGAAGAAGTCTCTACTGTGCTTTCTACTGTGCAATTTACGTAAAAAATTCTTTTTGTATTACGCTGCTTTAATCACGCGATCCTTATAAGATTCGGCCATGAATTTTCGAAAGTAGGACGCCATTCACTTCTGGTACTCTAACCATTCGTTCGCAGTCAAGAATTACTTCAGTACAGTTCTTGCCACTTCACAGCGCGTTTATGTGTATCTGTTAAATCAATTCTTATAATCGCTGTTTAACTTTATTTTTACCTTAACTCTTTATTCAACTTTTTGTGCTCTTCAGTGTTGTTAAGTTGGAAAAGCTTACTGATCTAATATGATGGTAAGTTCTAAAAAGAAAGCTGTTTTAATCATTTTTAATGTTTATATTTTTTATAAATCGATAGTTGCAGTTGCGTCGTGTCTTTTACCTTATTTTATCAGTTCATTTGGCATTTACTTATCAAAGAGAAATAAAAAGTGAAAATGATAAGGTTAGTTAAAATTTTTTTAGATATATTATTTCAATAATATTTTGAAATTTTTTGCGCAGAAAGTTTTTTTGAATCAATATAACTTCCGGGGTCTTATGGCTCCAGTATTTACACCATTTCATAATAATGCGTAAGTATTATATTCCATTCCATTAAAATATCTAACATTTATATTTCTTTATAAATAAATCATTTCAGAAATCGTACTTTGAATTTAGAAATTATTCCTGAATATGCACAATTACTTGCCCATAACAATATTACTGGAATTTTAGGTACGTTTAGTTCTCTTAAAACCGCAATGAAGTAAAAACACGGAGATTCTGAATTCACATTATGCATATACAGTTTACGTGAAAGTTATATAATTTATGGAGGTCTTTATTTTGAAGACTAATAAATAAATATAATAATTATTCCATAATTAACGAATTTCTTTGTTCAAGTTGGAGGGACAACCGGAGAAGGAACATCATTATCGATTGATGAAAGAAAAATGTTAATAGATGCCTGGGTAAACGCTGTGAAAACAACGAAACAGCATTTAATGGTTCAAATTGGCGGCGCTGCTCTGGTTGACGTAAAAAACCTTGTAAGTTGAACGAATTCAAGAACGACATTTTTGTAGCTAAGGAGAAAAACGATGTAAGTCGTTTTTGGATTTTTAACCAATTTAAATGAGGCTAAATTTTTAACCGATTTAAATGAGGTTTGGCTCAAAATGTTTGTTTTCAATGTCACTTAGGGCCGAAGCTATTAGTTTGTTATTTTTTCACTAGTATCAAATATCTGGTGTCTTAAGTTACATTAAAAGTGAAAAATTCCATTACTTATTTACATATTTACTATGCCCAAAAATAGAAATAAATTTATTATCCTTAATCCTCCATTATATTGGTTAAAAATTGTGGTCTGCAATTGTCGTGCAAGGAAAGAATATTCGACAACTGATATTTCAGGTTCCAGATGGAGTTATGACTCCAGCTGAATAAAAATTAGTAAAAAATGTTATATAATATGAATATAATTTTTTATCTGTAACTCAGCCTTGATCTTAAACAGACCCACTTTTCGCGCTTATTTGTTTAAGTGTAGTGACAGAACATGGTGATAAAACGAAGGCACTATTGGTTTTATTAAGTTAGCAGAGTATTAAAACTCATCAGGTTGATTTTAACCTTTCTACTTCTGTGGAAAAGGAGAAAAGTGTAGTTGCATCGTTTTTCATCTTAGACCGCAAATGAAATAATGACAGCATTTATATTATACAATAAAATTGTTACAGGCTTCTTATGCTGAAACTCTACAAGTAGATTCATTGTTATGTTTACCGGATTTATACTTTCAACCATCTAGCGTTGAAGATCTTGTTCAGTATCTTAAAGATGTAGGCGAATCAGCTCCAAATACACCTTTACTGTATTATCAATCGACCAAAGCAAAAAATAATAGTAAGAACCAATTATAGCCTTTATTCTTTACAAGCAATTAAACTATTATTGCGAATTTGCAGTTAAGGCCGATGAACTTCTCAGGTCTATTGTCAATCAAGTACCTACTTTTGTGGGAATAAAATTAGACAGTAGTGATATTAAAGAGGGAGTAAAGGCTAAAGAAGTAAATGAGAAATTTTCCGTTATTTACGGTAGTAAAATGGTAAAATTAACAAATCTACTTTTTCAGCACTTGCGCGGAAGTAGATTATTTAGCTCGTGAGGTCCCTTTTTTAAAAGGTCACATGAGCTAAATAATCACTTATGCACTAGTCTCGAAGACTATTTTATACCACGGGCGCCGAAAAATCGTATAAAAATTGTGATTTTGAGGTTAGAGTGGTATAAAGCAATATTTAATTATTGAAATTGTATTTATTATTTCACGTTCAGGTGATGATAGCAGGCTGTTCTATAGGAGTTGACACATTTATGTCGGCGAATTTGAATTTTTATGCTACACCATCATTAGAACTACTGGAATTCTGTAAAGGAAATCTAGATCTACATGTTGCACAAAAGAAACAAAGGTTTCTTAATATTATGGAAAAAGAAATAATGCAATTTGGTAAGTATATTATACCTACTAACTGTAACGTAAGTCTCTTGAAAATAAAAAAATTTACTCTTCATATTTCTTTCTGTAACTTTACTTTGTTACTTTGTTATTTGATTTTTACTTTTATTTTGTCCTGTATTTTACAAGAATTTGTTAACAATTGAAAAATAGTATATTACGTACCTGGCCCTGTATAATAAGAAATGTCTCAGATCACATGTAATTGTCGATCGAGGCGAA
>JAXIUT010018392.1:0-19519 GCA_035586675.1 Eurytoma californica | reverse complement strand
AACATAGGTAATTACTGCAAACTATTGATGAACTACTGGATTCCAATAGTAAATTGACAACTACTGGTATTCTTCAGCAGTTTGCCAGTAGTTTACCTGTATAGTTTTTAGACAGTAGTTGGTCAGTAGTTATCAATAGTTATAAATATTCATCAGCAGTTCTTCAGTAGTTCCTCAGTAGTTTATATTCCTTGACTCAGATTGCGATAACGAATCCAACGGTATATAAAATATACTTACGAATCTGGAACGCGTTGTATATAATGAACTTTAAAATAATGATCAAATACGAATAAAAGTTCTATTATACAGAAAAATCTGAACCTGAAATGTTAAAGCACCATAGCCGTCCTACTATTTAGAATGTTGATACAGTCCGCTTAGCAGGAGACAGCGTAAATGATTCATTGACGATCTCGTAGGTGCGACAGTTACGATTACAACTTAAGCTCTCGGCGTCTTCCCGTCCAAAGTGGGACAAGCGCGAGGCGGAGATCCCCGCTAATAGCTCCTAATTCGCTTTCCGGATTCCTGGGGGATCGACCTCCCGACCGGACGGAAAGATTAGCCGCAGCGCTCGGCCGAAAATAGCGGCGGCTTGAATCGGCACTCCTCGGCTTGCATCCGGCCGCGAGTGACGCAACCGCGGCGCCCCCGGACCGGAAGGCGCCGAAGATAAAGAGCCGAGCGCGCGGATGCTGGAGACGGGTGTACGCGGCCGGGGAGGGGGGGAGCAGTGAAAGTGCGCGGGAGGCACGGAAAAAGGATGAATTGCCGATGCAAATGACGAAACGTAACACCCCTTTTTTTTACGCCTCCGCGATGCGATCGCGCGCTCGTTTGAAAGTTAAATCGGGCGCTTTTAAAGTAGGGGAATCGATGTGGCGCGCTGCCTGGCCAACCGACAAATTTTACTCTCGCGCGCAATATCTCCTGCCGAGTGCTCCAGCTCTTTTTCACGGTGTGTTCATTCCGTGGAATCACGAACCACTTCTAAATAAGTGACTTTGCAATCGCTTTTTAATCAATGCGAAGTCGGTTTATATTAACAATAATTATCAAGAATAATCAACAAAACGAATCTCGAAAGATAAATCATTATGATTCTTAAATCAAAAATCTCTGTACCGTAGTAGTATGTACAGGTGTAGACATTAGTCAGATTGTCATTTTAAAGTTTTTGTACATCAGTCTACTCTACTTTTCGACTATCAGAATAACTCGGGTGGAGGTTTTAAGACCCCTTACCAAAATAAACTGCTAGACTAGAACTACTACAACATTATTGAAAACTACTAAAAACTACTAAGAACTACTTGATTCCAGTTGTAAATTAGCAACTACTGTCCAACTACTGAATACATTTACAAGTATTCCTAAGACGTTTACCTGCAGTTTCCCTGTTGTTATTAGTCAGTAGTTAATTAGCAGTTGCCAATTTGCATTGGAATTAAGTGATCAATTAGTTCATCAGTGATTCGTCAGTATTTTAGGCAGTAGTTTTATAAATAGTTTTTCAGTAGTTTATTTTCCTAAGGGACAGTTTTAATTTTCGAACTGAATTATTTACATCGTGTAGTTTACTCAATATGAACTTATTTAAATTAAAACGCGATCAGGTCTTGGTACAACGTAACATCTTGGTACAGCGTAGTATTAATTAGTACATTTACCGTCAGGTGGACTTTGAGTCTGAAATCTTCTCCACTAATGGATTATATTATTTTTATATAAGCCACCATTTATTTGAATGGTTAGGCACTGAAAAAAATTACTAGTGCTTCATGATTATTTACACGATTACAACTTATTATCAAAAAAATCACATAATCTATGAAAAATTGAATGTTCATCGGTGCACCAACCTAAAAAAAGAAGAAGAATCATCGAACTATCGAAGGTATCGTTTAATTAACACATTATGCGAAATTCGTAAAAAATTTATTTTGTTGGCGGTTTGACAAAAAATGAGACGATCAGTTTATTAGAGATTTATGAAAAATTAAATTTTACATTTTTCTAGCAATAAGATATTTTTATATTTGCACAGACGGCGGAGTAAAGAGAATGCTTAATAATAGGTTTGCTTTTGACGTACTTTAAATGTGCTAACATGGAAGTAACGGAATAATCTCAAGGTGACGAGTGAGTGAACGTCAATGTTTTTCTTCTTCGCCGTTCTTTTCATAGCTTTTTTTCATTTGAACAGTAGGTCGTTGACTTTAAGTTTTCAGATCAATGATACTTGATAATAGTCATGATGGAGAACTAAAAATAGATTTCTTATTAGTCTAAAGTATTGTGTATTAACGTCAGGATTTGTTAGAATTTACCATTGATTCTATTTAAATTTAAATTATTAATAACTTCTATTATCATGCAGCTTAAAATACTTATAATAATTTCAACAAAATTATAATCGCAATATTGTAAATATATGAAATTCTCATTAATTTAACAGAAGTTTATACTTATTGCAAATTTTAGAAAAGCTGCAATTAATTGGAAAAATATATAAGAAAACAACAGTACGTTGGTGACTTCCCGGTGTGTAAATCCTTTTTTTGAAAATTGTGATACCATCGCGAATTTTATATCTTACAGTGATGCTTTTTCAGTTCAAGCATCGTCATTTTGACCATATTAATTCCAATTTTCAAATTCTGTTGACGTCTCTTATAGAAACAATTAAGGGACTATGGGACATATAAACCGATTTCTTAGTTATTTACTTGAGAAAAAAAGAGTTTCGCATTAAAAATTATATTTATGTTATATATTAATAATATATAACATTTTTTACTTATTTTTATCCAGCTGGAGTCATAATTCCATCTGGAAAATTCTTTCCTCGAATATTCTTTCCTTTCACGATAACTCCAGACCACAATTTTTAATCAATTTAAATGAGGTTTGGCTTAAAATGTTTGTTATTAATGTCATTTAGGGCCAACGCTATTTACTAAGGATACTAAATTTATTTCTATTTTAGAGCAAAGCAAATATGTAAAAAATGGTATTTTTCACTTGTAATGTGACTTTTAAGCCATCAGGTATTTGATACAAGTGAAAAAATAACAAACTAATAGCGTCAGCCCTAAATGACATTAAAAAAAACACTTTAAGCCAAGCATCATTTAAATTGATTAAAAATTGTGGTCTGGAGTTGTCGTGAAAGGAAAAAATATTCGACAACTCATATTTCAGTTTCCAGATGGAATTATGACTCCAGCTGGATAAAAATGAGTAAAAAATGTTATGTACTATAAATATATAATATAAATATAATTTTTAATCTGAAACTCTTTTTTTCTCAGGTAAATAACTAAGAAAATCGGTTATATGTCCCATAGTCCCTTAAATGTAATTTAAATATTTATGTAATACATTTATTAAGAAAGTATAAAGTATGAAAAGCACGAAAATTAGTAACAATATGCAGAGGAGTTTTTTATCTCGTGTGCCATCTCAGGAATCATGAACTATATGATATGTGATTGATTGACATCAATCACAGGATATGATCCTTATCGATATAAATCTAAAAATCTGATCGCAATTTTTTATAACAAATTTATTACAGTTAAGATAGAATACTGTCCCTGTGTAAAACAAAGTATTTAAAATATGTTGAATTTATAAACTAAAGTAAAATACATTAAAAATAAAACACTGGGAATTTTCAAGCGGATTTCAAATGGTTCGTTTCAATTTATGTACAAAATTTGAAAACGATCCATCGTGTCGTTTGCAACTGGTTATGGGAAAATACCACACGTATATAGACCTACAAATGGACAATATTTAAAAAGTACTTTTTTTCGATTTTTTGATCCTGAATACGTACTGCGACAAAAACCGAAAAAAAGGAAAAAGGGGTAACATCGATATGCCAGAAAGCCAAGACTATTTGTATGCAACTTGCTCTTATTTAAAATCTTTTAATTAAATCAGATTATGAAGAAATAAAAATAAGACTTGACAAAACGTATAAAATATCGAACTAATTGAATCGTGATAAAACGAGTACACCAACTACATTGAAAAATAAAAACACTTTGCTATTGAAACTATTACAAACACAAAAAAAAGTGTACGTTACACTTTAAATTCCAAGAAAAAAAGTGAATAACACGCGCTGGATGTTTGACAAATGGAGGTTGAGTATGTCCCGCAAAAGTCCATCAGTGTAACATTGTTCGCACGCACTTTCTCGTTTTCGCCGGTTGGCTAAACAGTCGGAGCGCACTCCTCGAGGGAGGGTTCTTTCTTCAGCCGAGCCTTTTCAAAGGCACCGACGTCGCCGTTTGAAAGAGTGAAAAATCTGCCGGATCGAAGTGACCTCCGCCCCGCAGCGTCACCGCGATGTGGTGCCCTTTGAGCATTTCCCACGAAAAGGGGACAGGAGCGACGTTTGCGGGATTTTGCGAGGATGCACGTGTTGGGCGTATACACGGCCTGCTGCGGAAAGCCTGAGGAAATTCCGTGACCGGGCTCTTGAATGCGAAAAACCACTTCACGCCGGATATCCCTTTTGATTGTGCGCCTGCCAAGGACACTTTTGCGCTCGAGCCTCTTTCCTTTACACGCCAATTATAAGCGTTGCAGCTTGCGGGAAATGATGTTGGATTAGGCGTATTAAATTGTAAACGAGTCACCTTTCAACTTCTATTTAAAGTAATCCTTTTCAGTTAATTTTTTTCCTTCGATCGTTAATTGTTTTTTTAATTTTTGACAGGTGATACGTGCAGTAAAGATAAAACTCTATTTAAATCATTTTTATTTTATTAAAATCATTAATAAATATTTGTCTTTATTTTGTTACCATTGTTAAGTATTGATTTGTAATGGGCTACTTAATGAGTCGGCCTAATGAGTTAATAAATAAATAATTAAATTTTTACTACTCTAGTGCATGATGTGGCAAGATACAACTCTCAATGCACATTTTCTGAACATTATTCATAAGGATTAGTTTATGATAATATATATATTGTGTTTTCTAATATTTATTACCAGAAATTGCAAACAATAATTGAGCAGCTGTTTTATATAAATCATCACACAAAAGTAAATGTTAAAGAATTACATGGTAAACTGAGTATGGTTATTAAAATATGTAATTCTCAAACAGTAAGTGCGATATGAGTGATAATACGAATTTTATTTGCTATATATTACACGAGCATTAGCTTGTTTTTTTGAATGACGATTCAAGAAATCTGGTTTTATTACTCGTGGTACCACCTCACTATATTTTTTTTATTTTTTAATTATTATTTTAAAACTTTATTATACACTTATAATAAAGTTTTAAAATAATAATTAAAAATTTAAAATTGCAACATTAATTTGAATTTTCAATTTTGGTAAAAATCAAGTACAACATTAGTTCATAAGTGAATATATACAACTCATATGCGTGACATTTTCAAAATATCTGACATTACTTTCTAAACAAAAAAAAATCTTACTATCCAGATCATTGTACAAATGATTTATTTTAAATAAATAGAAAAGAAAATTAGATCTTTTCTAACAGGATTGTTATGATTACTTGTGTTGCATTAAACTATAAAATGTTTTTTGATATTTTAAAATATATACAATGTTTTACGTTACACTAAAAGAAAATGAATATAGTTACAACGCATAAATAAAACAATTTGGCGAATTTAAATACTGAACGAAAAAAGTAGTGGTAATTGGAAGTAACGCAACAACAAAGATGAATCAAACTTAAAAAAAAAAAAAAATAAAATCCGATAAAAATGAATGGTGTTTAGAAGCAGGTAGCGTCCGAGCGCGCGTGCGTACATTCTTTCCGTCCACTCCGCCTCATTCTTATTGGCGGAACGACCTTAAACACAAACGAGTATAAATATTTTTATTAAGGGAAAGAAGGAGAGGCTGCGCAGTGGTCGACGAGACGTTTTTTATTTTATTGTAAACGGCGTCGCGCGGCGAACGTCGCGAAAAATGCCAACCGACGAGGTCGTAAAGACCGGGGGTCCCGAAACATTTTTCACGCAGACTTTAGTGGCACTTGGGATAGGACACTTTTCATCGGGACTTTCCTTCTGCGGTACGGGTAATCGAGACTGCTTCATTAAGACTGTATCGCCTTCTTTTTTACGCCCATTTCTTTCTCCCCTCGCCGTTTTTTTTACGACTCGGAACCCCCGTCCCACCTCGATGTCGGTCGTTAATAATAAAAGCTTGATGAAAATACTATGCCGCGCTTGACGAAAGAGAACCCTTATCCTTAGGACCGCGAGAGAGTTTCATTATTGGGGTTGCCTCGTCGAAACAACGGCCGTTTTTTAATTTTCTCCAATTATCGTCTGGGATAATTGCGATTGCGGTAATATTTCATGACGAAAGTGAGCTTAATTCGATCATAATTTTGCATTATAATCTTTTACAATACTTTGTACGTAACGCATGCAAATTTGCGCTAAATAGGCATTTTTTTCTCTTTGTGTTAGGTATAATAACCCTTTCTGAACCATAGGACCTGAAGATTTCGTACCTGTTATTCAAGCGCAAAGTGGCCATTTCTTGTCCAAGGGCATAAAGTTGTTGTTACTTTGAGCCCCTTAAATAGGTATAAATACTTAATTTTTTTTTACCGTCTAATTAAAAAACAATTTGTGTATGCAACAAAGGTGCAAGCGGTAACTTTTGCATTCGTAAAGTTATTATCAAATTGCTAGCAAACTTTTGATACTATTAATGTACTATTTCGCTATTAGTGCAAGAAACGATTCTCAGATAAATTACAAAAAATGCTAAAAAGGTATCTTACTTCATGAATTTACTATATTAGGTGTGTTATAAATCAATGTCGAGCTACAATAGTCACTTTCACGTTTAAACGCCGATAATTAATTCGAATGAATATTAAAAAAATTTTAATAATTCTCGAAATGTACATCACGAAATTATATTATTCTACTTTAAAGTTATCAAGTTGAATTATTACTCGTTTATAATTTATATGCAGATTTTTCCTTCATAATTCGTTACAGGAAATTTTTGCAATTTGTTCCACTTGCCCGAATCTGTTTTAGCCGAGTGTCTTTGCAAATTCATAGAGCATTTGGATTTTAGCGAATTAATTATGCTTATTTATAGAAAATGACATTGACGCACGTTCACTAGATAATCTTTGCTAATATTGCGTAAATAATTTCATGACTCACTGGGCGTGATCCTCATATTTAATTTTGTCAAACAGAACTGTCCTTGGGCGCGCGCAAAATTGATTCGCTACATAACGTGAAAGTGCCGTGATGTATATTTGGTGCGAAATACCAAGGCTAGATTTTAATTCAATTTCCAGCGATCAGTGCCGCGTCGAATAACAAGCTGTCGAATAACAACTTATCTCATAGCCTTTTTTAAGAATCGCGCGCTTTTATATCATAAAAAATTTGTCATTTAATTTAAGTGATTTGATGTTTCCATTATAGGTAACCAAATAAAAATCATAAGACTCACTTGCAATTAAATGATATCGAGTCCTCTTAGCGCCTCTGATTGTATACTGCCATTATCCGTATATTTGTAATATACAGATGTAACATTTACATTTTTTTGAAGCTAGAATTTTTGTGACATATTTTTTAAAGAATTTTTCCTTTTTTGATGCCCAAAGCCAGCGGCAGAATTGGGTGACATTTGATTACAATGATTACAAAAATTAATTATTTACACAATTTTTTTATAATTAGCTACAATCAGTTAAAAATGCAGCACTGGCAGCTTTTCTAAACACCAGTTCTTAAAGTGATTACCGAGAAAAAAATGACGAACTCCCCCTAGCGGTACATACACCGACTAATATTGACTGTACCTAGGTCCAAGCGCATTTTAGTTTAAAATGAATACCTCGAGTTTTATTTTAAATGAATATACCTTCAATGAAATACTCGGTGTGAATGTTTCTAACGTTCGAAAGTTTTTCAACAACATAGAAATTCGAACAGCTCGCCGAATATTTTACTATTTAGGACAAAAATAAATGTATCGTTCTTTATTTCAAAGTATAAATTGCATAAGATAACATCAACACTTCAATTATTTTCAGTTTC
The DNA here is from genome assembly GCA_035586675.1 of Eurytoma californica. Classification (NCBI taxonomy): domain Eukaryota; kingdom Metazoa; phylum Arthropoda; class Insecta; order Hymenoptera; family Eurytomidae; genus Eurytoma; species Eurytoma californica. Next base: position 11,423 of record JAXIUT010018392.1, on the reverse strand, counting down.
AGTATATCATGAAAATATTCAAATTTGTCACCTTAGAACCCACACGAGTTATTTTGCGAGTCAAGAAGATGAGAGGTTGTTGCTGCCTGAAATCTTAAAATCGATCATAAACAAGATGCGAAAATCTAACTACTGACTACTCCTACTGATTCCAATTAATTAATACCTACATATATTCTTTTAATCAGTATAGTAATATTTGATTTATAAATCATGATTCCACAAATTTTAATTATTACTTGAATCACTACTGATTAAATTACTACTTGAAATTAGAAAGAGATGCCAACATCGGTTACTCAAATTGGAGTTTGATGAAACCGATTTTTTACTGCGTTAAACTTGATACGCCAATATTTTGCATTCAAAAGTTACTACTTTCCTAAAGTAGATAAAGAGATGGAGATATAACTTATTTGGCAACATTTTAATTAACTAATAGCAAGAAACAGTCAGGATGATATGAAATTAGCTCAAGTCCCGAATTACAGTGCTAATGATGAATTTTGGCGATTGAGAAGATATCCTCGGACATGGGTAACGCCCGCAGCGATTCGCGAGCCAACCCGTAAGTTAATTAACCGTTGTGCGAATGCGAAACGGCCCCGTAAGTGTCCCCCAGCGAGCGGCCGGTCGGAGCTGCCCCTCCCGTGGAGTTCGCCCACCCGGCCTCTTGTCCAAATATTTGCATCGCTACATCGACCCCCGGTGAATTCCCACATCCCGCGTGACTACCCATCAATTTCCACCGCGTTATTTCCATTTTCCGAAAGCTGCAGGTACCGATCGCTCGATAAACGCCTCAACTACGACGCAGGACCGTCGACGGAAAGTAGGTCACTCTCGTTTTCGCCTTTTCCCGCCGGAATAAGACACTCGCGGGGCTTCGCTTCTCGGCAGAAAAAAAAACGAAGCGGCGCGTTCGCACGGCAAAGTTTTCAATGGTCAGCGCGCGACGAATGAAGCGCTGACCGAAGGAAAAAAAAAGAGAGAAAGGTCGAGAGAGGCGTATAATGCCGGCGGAAATTGACGTTTCCATTGCATAATGGCGTACTTCCGCTTCCCCCTCGGGAGAAAAGAGGGTGGAGGGGGGGGAGAGAGAGAGGAATGACTTCTTCCGTCCGCTCATTCGTGCTCTTTCGATGAAGAGAAAGAGAAGAGAAGAGAAAAGAGAGAGAAAAGAGAGAGAGAGAGAGAGAGAAGAGAGAGAGACCGAGTGCAAGCTGTACACACAAACGCACTATACGCATACCGTCTTTTCCATTCAACACCGGTTCCCGAGACTGACATTGCGACTTATTGCTTCTTCCTGTCCTCGATCTTGACTTTTTACCTCCAACGGTTTGAGCGGAATACAACGGCATTTTTTTCCAGGTGCGAGGGACTTTGTCCACTTTTTACGAGGATTAAGATACATTCAAGGATTTTTTTTTACTTTTGTCTGTTTGTTTGAAAGTGCTTCAACACAGAGAGAATAAACTTGATAATAATTGCTATTGTGGTTAGGAAAGGAGTGACAGTCTTGACAAGCGAGATTTTTTGATATGAAAAATAGTAATTTAATATTAAAAATTGCTATTTTAAGTATTAAAAATTCTCGCTTGTCAAGACTGTCACTCCTTTCCTAACCACAATAGCAATTTTTATTAAGTTTATTTTCTCCGTGAACTTAACGCGTATCTAAATTTGAATAAACGCAAATTCACTTGTAAAAAGTGCGAAGTCACTTATTCTAAACTAAAAGTGATTTATTTATTGTTTAAGTGACAGACTTTTGGTTTAGAATAAGTGATTTTCATTGATTAATTCATTTCACTTTTTTAGACGATAATTTGAGTAAATAAATTAAATATTTATATATTTACGTTTTATTTTTTATGAATTTACGCTTCGAAATTATTTCATGTTTTCTTAAAGCTAAATTTGCTTTAATGTTCCTGCAAAGAATATATAACGCGCTTGAACTTCGTCGAAATATTTCCGAGTTCATCGCGGCCTAGTTCATCGACCAATTCACAAACAAACGCTGCATGGCTTTGTTTCAGCTATTCTTAGAATGGTATACTTGCTCTAAGTCACGTTGTGAAAGAATTTTAACGAAATAATTTCTAATAACACTTTATATATAATATATATACAACTATTTAGGTTTTTTTGTTAAAAATTGATAACTACTTATGCTAAAATCAAATTTATGCTTTAAAATTCCCCTAGCATTTGGAGTAATTTCAATGTACATAGGGGAAAACAATATAATGAGGCAGACGATAAAATAAATTAGCGGGCTGAAATAGGCTACCCTAGAAAAATACTTAATTTTCGATAAAAACTAAAACCCCACAATCATGAGATACCACATTGTAGAGGTGATACATTGGACCGGCACTTCCCTAAACTTCTAGCTTATCTGTTTTGGAGAAAATAGCTTACACAGATAATTAGAATTTTCAGTTAATTAGTCTATATGTTCTATATGCCTGTAAAACTACAAGGACATAAAACTTGGATAAAACTTGTCTCTATAAAATATGCAAAATCCATTTAATCACTGTTGAAAAAATGAAATTAGAAGTCACAAGTTCAAAAATGTTTTTACACCCTCAATTTTTTGAAACGCTATGTAATAATTAATACACGTTTAAATTCACATTTTCTAAGTGAAATTTCACATTTTCAGATTTACATGGTAATTATTATCAAGCGGATCGTTCCACCGAAAATGGAAATCAAAAAATGAAAGATTGTTGAAAATAAATGCCGAATAGATATTCATCACAACGAAGAATTATTCAGGATTATATTAGCGTCAGGAATTGGCGAGCAAACAGAAGCCGGTCCAATCGTTTAATTCGAGCAAAACCGTAATGCGGGGTAATTTAATAAATGTGTAGCAGTCGTAACGACGTAACTCAGCCTTATCAGGGAGGGGGGGAGCCGAGGGATGCAGGACAAAAACATTCGGCATTCGTATGCGCAATTTGTCCCGCTCGCCTCCTCCCCGGCCGTGCACTTTTTGCGGGACGTAACTGTAAAATTTCCGAGGAAATGGCGCTGCTTGAGCTTAACGACGAGGCAAGAAGGCACGAGCTGTCCATTTCCTTTGACGAATCGCCCGCCGGAAGTCGTCGACTGCATTCGCATTGCTAGACCTGCGATTCGCATTCGTAAATAAGGAGGGGACGCAGAGGCTGCTGCTACCGAGCCACCCAGTCTGCAGTTCCCTCCTCTTTTGCTCTCCCACCCTACCTCCTTACTTTGCTCTTTTTCCTCTTTTCTCATTCAGCCGAAGATTGAAGTTTCAAAGCTGAATCACTAAATGAGTGCTTCAAGAGGGAAGGCCCACTTATGCGACGGGAATGCTAATGCGTTTTCTTGAATTTTCAAAGCTCGGAGGCACTCGGCCGCTAGGCTCCTTAACGGTTTCCTGTTTTTATGGGTGGAAATTTCGGATACTTTGGGAAAATGTTTTCCTTGAGCATTTTCACACGTTGTCACGTACTTCAGGATACTCGAGCATTAGAGATTTTTCTTCCACTGTCCTTTAAAGTGTCTATTGAAGATTATAAAAACACTTCATATGAATACCTTCGGGATAAATTTTGTGAACTAAGATATGTCCTATTCATTTTTTACTCGAAAATTCAAACTTTTTTAACAAAAATCATTCGCACGCAATAATTCAATTAATTCAGAGTTTTTTTATCGTCTTATTTTAAGTTCGATAATATCGTATTACTGCTTTTCTTTTTTACATTATGAAGTAAAATAATTATAGATAGTTCTCGTGAAGTATATTGTTTGAAGCATAGTTATTAATACCTGTGCAAAATTTGAGGGTTGGTCAGTGACCAACATAATAATCAAAATTATGAACTTCATAAAACGTATTCAGCGGAAGTTTTTAATACTGGCCTCAGGATGCTAACCATATTTTCTTACCTTATTAATAAAACCTTATTTGGATGGATTTTTATGCAGTGTCATTACTGTTCGTAAAAAATAATTACTTAGTGTATCTTGGTCGAAATCACCTTCCGCAACAGTTTTTCGAACCTACCATCTAAAGTGAAATTAATAATTCCACTAACCTAGTGATATTCAACAAAAAATTAGTGAAAAGAGCTCTATTATTAAGTAATTAGTGAACAAATTCCATTAATAATTTTAATTCTTAATTTTAATAGGTTTTTGATCATTCCTTGTTTAAGTGTGCTGAGTTTGAAAGATTTCTCACCTCAACGGACGGAGTTCTTTATCTACACATGTCTTATCTGAAAGATTCTTCTACCAGCTTGGATGTACGTCATGGAGACTGAAATTAATGACACTTTTGAGTATGCATAATATGTATCCAGAAAATAAGTACTAATTAGTCTATAAATAATTAGACAAAGTAAAGAAAATTGGAACTAATCAGTCTTACAGTGAAGCGGTTAAACACCACCGATACAACTTCTGCAGAAGAAGGAGAAGCTGACGTCTTGGGGCCGTTGCGCTTGAACGAAAATTATAAAGCAATGTCCTCGCGCGGGTTAGCAAAAGAGCGAGGCACGTCGAGTGGGTGTAGAAGGCCTCGACCTCGAGCAGCGCGATTTTCAATCGGCAAAGAGCCGTCCTCCCTCCTGTGTACGAGATTGCCGAAGATATTCTGCTCCCGAAGGACTCTTTTCCTAAAAAAAAACTTGTAGTTTCTTTTCTGATTCTTCAACTAGTAATAACCTCAAATATGGTTTCGAGAAATTTGTTAACATTTTCGTAAACGGTGGAGGTGTTAGATCCAAATTGTTCAGTTTCCTCAAAACACATTATTATCCATTTGCTTTATTTTATCGAAATTTTGAAATCCTCGAAATATAGACCATGAAATCTTTAAAAAAAATTTGTGGTTTTTTAAACGTTGTTCTTTACTTTAATTTGAATTCTACCGCTCAAACTTGAAATACCAGCATCTGCGCAAATTGTCAAATCTAAGTTTTCTGTAGTAATGGATTCTTAAGAATGTGACGAGTCTATTGAAGCGAAGTATAATGGTACACTATGATTAACTAGGTAGTATTAAAATAATTACAAACAAATTTATATAACAACCAACTTTAATAAAATTATGTATTAGTGCTTAATCTTCAATGAATGACGCTTTTTTTTTTAAATATTGTATGCACTTTGTGAATACTTTCTCAGAAACCAAATAGACTTAGCAAAAAATTAGGACTTTAATTAGTTCAGAATGTCTGTCACATTGAAGATTGGCTATGATTAACTAGATAGTATTAAAATAATTACAAACAAATTTATATAACAACCAACTTTAATAAAATTATGTATTAGGTAGTGCTTAATCTTCAACGAATGACGCATTTTTTTAAAAATATTTTATGCACTTTGTGAATACTCTCTCAGAAACCAAAACTTAGCAAAAAATTAGCTCTTTAATTAGTTCAGAATGGCTGTCACATTGAAGATTATAATTCAACACTTTCGTAGGTGATTTAAAATTAGTCGAACAATTTTTCGCGCAATTTATCATTTTCGAATCAGGTCAGCAGAATGCACCTCGATCTTTGCTCAAGAAATCTTTCCTAATGTACCTTTTTAATCTCGAATATCTAAAAGAATTAATGAATTGAGGTTGACCTGAAATGATAAAAGAGCACCAAAAACGGAGTCAGCGGTGGCTATCTTCGAGAGAGATTCGAGCCGAAAAAATCGAAGATGCGAGCGTGGCGGTACGAAATGGAAGAGCGTTACTTCATTAGCACGATAACGGCGCGTGCGCGCGTTCCACTCGGACGACGTCAACGCGCTACCACTGACGTCATTGGCCGACTTCCTTCGAGGAATAACATGAGCACATTCAAACACACCGGGCAAAGTGAAAAGTTAGCATGCGACGCGAGCCGCTCGTTTCTGTCTAGCTCATTTATACGATTCATCCTACACGAGCTAATGCCTCTGCCTAGTTTGTTTTCTGTGTTCGTACCTTCTGCATACCTGTCTGTCCATTCAAATCTTCTTTGATCGACTCGAATTACATTACGTTTACAGTTACACGTCGCTTTATTAAGCTCTAACGACATTTCTGCATGTTAAATGAAAATCGCTGCTTTGATCATTAATTTTAACTAATTTTTCTCTAGCCGTTGTGCACTCATCTCAGTGAAGGATTGTCATTTTTAAAAGATTTTGGTACTGATATTTCGTCCATTTTAGGACTAAAAATGGCGAAGAAATGGTCAATTTTTACGAAAGTTTCTTTCGTTATCAGGATATGCGACTCGTCGGTTATATTTTGAGAATTAACATAATGTTTAAAACAGCTGTGCGAACTGAAATTACTGAACATTGTAATATTATTTGTTAAAGAAACTCAACTCATAAAAATATTTTAATTTTTTTAATACTAAAGAAGTTATGCATTCATATTTTTACAAATTTTTACAAATTCACTAGAAAGGCAACGAAAACATAAGGATGTAATAATAATAGGCGACATTGTTTTCACATCAAACTACAAATGCAATTCTAGTAATCAACACAAAAAAATGTTTTCTCACCATAGAGTCACCCGTGCAGTCGGTCTTACATGCCCGGCTCGTTTAAATTCAATAGGAAGGATTATCTACGCAAGAGACAAGAAAGCAACTAATCAAATACCAACAACAGGGAAACAGATGCTAGTTAGATATTGGTGAAAGTGAAGTGAAAAAGTTTCTAAACGAACTGTTTTCTGCTTTAACCTTGTAATCCGCTTACAAGGAACGAAGCAGACAAGTTCAAAACAAATTTATTAGTTTTAAGTTTTTAGTCTTAAGATTCTAGTTTTAAGTATTTTTGTTAAACCACGGAACACCAATCTCTTCAAAATTTTGTTTTCTTGTACCTAAATATGAAGCCGGATACCTTTAGTTTGATCCATAGGTCTTTCTAACTTATACGGAGACTTATACATGTTTCTCATACCGTATACTCAAACATCTATATAACAAAAAGTCATAATAATTTTAACAAAATGAAACAGATTTCAGCCACTCGTATGCACCTTTACCTATTATTCAGCGGATATGAACATCTTTTATCAATGTTCCTATTAGAGATCCTTCGCTGCTGCTGATTGGACCAAGTGAATTCTCATTTACATTCTTATTCACATCCGCAATAATATAATATATTTTAAAAAAGTAAGCCACATGAAAAAACTTGATCGAATTAGCAGCAGCGAAGGATCTCTAATAGGAGCATTACATTGATAGGGGAGAGCGGGGCATAGCGGGCCGTGGGGCAATTTGAACCTTCGGGGCATAGTGGGCCACCTCATTAAATATGTTTCATTTGCTGTGAAACATTTCTTAACAAGTCTCATTGAAAATAAAGCTATTTAAAAGAATATCATTATTACATTGATGTATTACTATATATATATCTGTTGTGTATAGTAATACAACTATGTAAAAATGATATTCTTTCAAAATGCTTTATTTTCAGTGAGACTTGTTAAGAAATATGTGTCACAGCTAATGAAACATATTTAATGGAGTGGCCCACTATGCCCGAAGGTTCACATTGCCCCACGGCCCGCTATGCCCCGCTCTCCCCTAAAAGATGTTCATATCCGCTGAATAATAGATAAAATTATTATGACTTTTTGTTATATAGATAGCTATAGTCAAAATAAAGCAATTGTAATTAATAATATCATGTTTTTGAGATATTTCATGATATTTGAGTATACGGTATGAGAAACATGTATAAGTCTCCGTATAAGTTAGAAAGGCCCATGGGATCAAACTAAAGGTATCCGGCTTTATATTTAGGCACAAGAAAACACCATACAAAGTTTTCAAGAGATTGGTGTTCCGGAGGTGTGACACTTTCCTGATGAGTATATTTGAAAGTATTACTAAGTAATTTCCCTGCAGTTGTTTACTGAATTTCTATCTAGCAATGATGATTTTTGCTTATAATTTTTTACTACTGAATTAAATTTGTTATATGTTTTGGCTGTATCGTATCAAGTACAGTAGAAGTTTGACAAACATCAAAGAGATCGAACGAGAACCTGAAATGAGAAAATCTCAAGGGAACAAAAAAACAAACTTATAAAAATAATTATGCCGAACTCGCTCAGATTTGTGCAACTCAAAGGTTTCTTATACAGGTGTAAATTTCCCCAAACTAGGAAAGACGTTATAATCCAGAATTTTTCTCTGCTTCTTCCACTCCTCCGCCGCATAAACGTTCCGTCCGCGCGTCCCTCTCAGTTTCATTCGGCGTTTCTCTTTAATCTTCCGCTCATCCGGTCGCGTTCGCGCCGAGCCTCGGCCTGCTTTTCTATTTCCCTCGGCGGGTGCAGCGGCGGCCACAGGCGAACGTCTCCCCCCCTCCCCCCACTGGTGCACGCGCGAAAGACGCGGCAAAACACGGCGGGCTATTTATAGCGAGCGGCGCTCGACGCGCACTCTCATTTCCTCGGGGAGAGAGACCCGCGCGCCGAGACGCAATAAACGCGCGGCCGAGGAGACGATGACGCTGCGCGCCGCCCCGCGGCCGAGTCATCGCTCGGGAGAAAAGGAACAAAAGGGACACCGGGGATATGGAGACGAGCGGCTGGATGTTTATTTATCTGCGGCCATAAGTCACGGGCTGCACCCTCTGAGCGCGGCCCACTTGCGCCGAGAGAGCATGTATACGCGTGTACATGGGAGACGACGGGGCGAGGGAGTAGTAGGCCCCGCTCAATGATGTATTCCAGTCGAGTATTCCGAATAGTTTATCCCCCGCGTGCGGCTTTATTATTAGCCGGCGCGCTTCGTACCTTCTATTGCGATTCGAGGTAAAAATAATTTCATGTTCTACTTCCCTCTTAATCTTGATATAAAAATAAATCTTGATATAAAATTTGCACGGCGTCATGTCGAGGGACAAACATAACACTCGGTATACGTAATCTCTTTCCCTTTCTCTCCATGTAAGTTCTTTTTGTTTTGCTGTTTTAACCTTTATGACGTACGAGTAATGCAGCTACTTAATATTAGATGAATTAGAATTGATTCTCTTTAAGTGGACGTTTTCGGAATTTATAGATCTTCGATAATATAGCTTCAAAAAAATGGAATTAAAAGCGTAAAAAAGAATCATTTACCAGCCTTTGTTAGGTATATTAAGCCTGCATATTGTTAAGTCGAAATAATTATTATACCACTAGTGCATAAAGCCGGAGAATTCCTTCACGGAGTATACTATAGTTTTTGCCAAAAGATACAAAACTATTTTAACTATTATACCAAAACTATTCTCAAAAATATTTTAGTAAAAGATTGTAATTCTAGAGACATTAGTTTGCAAAAATGATTACAAGAATTCAATTAATTTTTTCAATGATCATTTCATTTTTTTATAATCATTTCTAATCGTATAAGCGTAACCACATACATCGCGTAAATCTAACCATTCGGGTCTAAAAGTGGCTTATATATAAAAATGTGACAACATACTCGTTTGTGAGAAACATGTCAGAGTCGAGTCAGAGTCCATCTGGCGGTAAATGTACTAGATAATATTAATAATCTGTATCAAGATCTGATAATATTAATAACTTGTATCAAGATCTGATCGCGTTTTAAGTTAAATTCAGTTTTTATCGAGTGAAAAATCACGATGTAAATATCTTGAATGTTCAATAAATTTTTAATATTTATTCAGAAAATCGAAGAGCCGCGAGGTCTGACTATTAATATTATTATTGATTTATACTCCTGTTAAAAATTTCAATTATTATTATACCCTGAGAAGCACCGCAAAGTTGAATTTTCGGCCCAATCTCGAAGCAGATTGCCTCATAGGCTATGCAGACTTATGCATACATTTTAGTGGCAAAATAGCAAATTTTCACTCTTTTTGATCAAGCGATCCAAATAGGTTAATAATCTATTTATATTACTGCAATTGATAGAGATTTTTTATTTAAGAAGGATTATGATTTATTAATTCTTCGAGATTAGATTTGTTGATTCAAATATTATAAATCGACTTTACATTGATTAAAAGAGGTTCGCAAATTCTCTTATTTAAAAATGGTTTGTTATTACACCGAATAAAGAATCGCTTGAACCAATCTTGATTAAACATTTCAATGATTTTTACACCTATAAAGTGATGACCATTATTATTTTCTCTCTTTTTCAGAATATATATTTATAGTCTTCAATTAAAAAATAAATATTTAAATAATTAAACCTTATAATTTTAAGTTCGTAAAGAAATTTCAGTATGGATGAACTTCGTATCAATAATTGCAGTTTGGCAGAGCTTTATTTAACCTTGGCTAAGAAAACTTTCGTAAACTTGAAGCTTGTTTAAAAACGTTTCAATAAGCTCCGTCAAACTAAATAGAATTAAAATCATAAGTATGTACTGCGAGGTTTCGAAAAGGGGTTAAATAAGTATTGCAAAAATAAATCATTCATTTCTGCTTTGATCTGGAGAAACTAGTCCGTCTCCAAATCAGCACATTCCATGTCAATGACCGACACTATTATTTTTTAAATAGTTAAATTACAATTAAGCAAAATTTCAAATTTCAAATTTTTTAAAAGCCCCAAAAAGAGTCTTAAATTAATAATGTTTCTCGAAATTGGGGCGAATTGGAGAATTATTTTGAAAACCCAATAAAATATGTATTTCAAGCCTCCTTCATTAAATCTGTACATTAAACTGCAAATAGAAGGTGACGAAGTTGACACAGTTAGGAACGAGCCACTCCTGATTTCTGATCGGGCGGCCGGCGAGTGACGCAAATGGCGGAATAGAAAAAATTCGTGTAGCCCACGTGTTTCCTGTTGTACATCGACTTGTGCCAGTTGCAAAAAAGCGAGTCGGCGATTTCATACTCGACGCACACACACACTCCGATCGAGATACACGCGTGTGAATCACACACTGCACGAGAGCTACACCGGCGCAAATTATATCGAGATATGAGTCAGGGTACGCGCACGCAACAAATGAGCCGCGCTTTCGTATATAAATCGATCTGATTACGGGACCACCCTGGGTTCCGAGTATCCCCGCGAACCTTCACTTCTGCAATTTCTGATTTATTTTTCTTAAGTAAATGAATTATTAGGTAATTGTGCTAGAACTAATGCTTAATATCTTGTTAGACAGTGCTATATTCAAAATCGTCTTTTGTGCAGGTACACATGCAATTGAAAAAAGCTATGTGTGTAAAATTTTAAATAATTATTGTGCAATTCAACATTCAATTTGAGTGTGAAACATTCAATTTCTCTTGAAAAAGAATCTGAAATGTATAATTGCAACTCACAAGTTGTCGGTACACAAACTGAATTAACCGTTATTAACTGCAAATATCCCTGCTAAAAAATAAACCATTAAAAATGAGGCACATAGCTTGACGATAGTTT